>JANHFX010026296.1:110302-135940 GCA_027560015.1 Chloroceryle amazona
GCTGGGCCCCCTGCTCTGGGTGACCCTGCTGGATAGAGCAGGGGGGTGGCACCAGAGCATCTCCAGAGGTCCCTTCCAACCCCCACCCTTCTAATCCTGTGATAATCAGGACTTTCTAGGTCTCCTCACCCCTCTCCTGATCTGAAGGGCACTAAGATCTGGACGGCAGCTTCTCACACCCCTACCCAGTGCACATTCCCTTCCTCCTTCCCTCTCCCCATTCTTGTATTCAGTTGGGGAACCCTCCCATCACATGTGCATTGATCTATGGAAGAATCCCACTACATGCATGATACAAATCAATCAAAAGGTCCTGTTCAGAGGAGGAGCTTTTTTCATATCCTCACATGACCCGAGCAAGACATTTTTCCTGCAGATAAGGCTTGTGGGTATATTACTACACACTGACAAAGTAGGCTCCTGGAACCCTCTTGTGTTTTCTTTCATAACTATTTAAAGCAGCCACTGCAGTCCTCTAATCATAGGCATTTTTAAATCCGTGTATGCGTGGAAATGCCCTCCTGTCATCAGCCACTCCAACATCTCCCCCTGACTGACAACACCCTCCCCTGAGCACAAAGCAACGCGGCACTCCCCCTCTGCACACACACACACAGACGTGCACGGACACACACATTAAGCATTTGTATTTCACTCTGGCTCCTGGTCAAGCTGTGCTAGGAAATGATCCGCGCGTGGTGCCCAACTGTCGACGGCTGCAGTAGTTATTCTAAGCAAGGTGTCTCCAAATTTATCTAGCTGACAAGGGAAGGGGCTTGGTGCACTTAATTAGTAGCGCACACAGGTATCCAAAGATGATCTGTATGGGGCAGAACAGCTTAAGGAACCCAGGGCTTACCCACAGCAAGAGGAGGGAAAAGAGAAAAGAAACCAGTGCTGGAGTTGTCACAAAAGATATTTTAATGTGCCAGGCTAACTTCTTAAATGTGACCTCTGAAGGAATTTACTATGTTCTACAATAGCTCCACGGCTGATGGAGCAGCAAAGTCTGTGTACAAATCCTTACAGCTGCACAAGGAGTCCTACAGAGATGAGAACAGAGTGCATCAAATAAGCCCGAGAGCCAGGGCTCCTCGGTACTGGGAAGGGGTCACTGGTGTAGCCAGGCGACTACAGAGACACCAGGAAATCCCCATAGCACAAACAGGGCCTGTCCTGGTTTATTTAGGGAGAGTTTTACTCGGCAAGTTGTAGCCATTTCTGAAGCTGGGGCACCCTCCAGAGCAATGATTTTGGGGGTTGCGTGGCTGCGTCGCACAGGAGCTGGAGGAGCAGGGCTATGGTAACAGGACGGTGACGCACGCTCCACGCTGACACACCTGCTTAGCCAGACCTGAACTCAACCCAGGCTTCAGAGCCAGGACGGCTCTGCTCCCAATCCTGACACTACATCACTATTTAACCTTGGGTAAGTTATTTGATCATGCAGAATTTCAGAGTCTGCATTAGCCTAATGAAGATAATAACAATAATCATGAGTGTCACAGATAGAGTAGGGCTTGGTTATTATGTTCCTGTGAAGTCCTTAGAAGAGCTCCAGATGAAAGAGAAATTAGGAGAAGGAAGATTAATTATAAGACATGTGCACCCCAAATAAAAAAAAATACAGACGGGACCATTTTTGTTGCTGTTATTAGGAAAGTCTCTCTGATTTAGGGCAGCTTTTATTTCTATGTTGGTAAAGCAGACCCATTTTAACCACCTTCCATGTCCCGACTTTGCTTCTAGGTTGTGGGTAGGTGATAAAGGCTGCTGAGCCTCTGATACTGCAAACATAAAGGCCTTTGATCAAAGGTCTGATTTTAGAGTAGCTGGCATGTGTGATAGGACAAACTGAGAGGCCTGCCTGTGTTTTAATTGTTTCAAGGCAAAACGAGGAATCAAGGGACTAGGATTGAGGAAAAGGAAACATTTCCTGTGGGTAAACCCACCCTAGTAAGCACGGTCACTAGCGAGAGACATTGCAATGAACTCATATTAACGAGCACTTGGGAATTTAATAAGAGCTGTGCAAACAAAGATCTTTTCTACATCGCTTTTTAGCTGGGAAGCACTAAACGTTGATCCTTTAGGTCAGTGTCATGACCTGTTTTAAACATGGGGAAGGGGACCTAGTGGGAGATGCAGCAACACGTCTGAGCTGACATAAAATTGAGCAGCACAGCCCAGGAAGAGCCTGGAGCTCCCTACTTTGTCCCCCAGCCTCAGCCTGGATTGCTGTCCCCTGGAGGGGGCTTCTTCCCCTTGGCCAGACACAAAGCCCAGTCCTTCCCGCAGCACGCCAGGAGTGTCAGAGACCGTACTTCAACTGGGTATCACCCACTGAGAAATACAGTTCTAACTTCACTGTGTGAATTTCAGAGCGATACCAAATTCCGGGACCTATCCCTCGGGGCATTCAGTAATGAATTTCTTAAAAAAAAAAAAAAAAAAGATGAGTACAGGAACCTGGGGGGGAAAAAAATAAAATTAATAATTGTACATTCTTTCCAGGCCACAGGAAAACCTTTCCTTCACCTTGCACAGAAAGTTTTCTGGTTTTAAAAAAATAGGGTGGTGGAGAACCCTTCATTTCTCAAGAGTCAGATTTTTAATACCTTGCTGTCAGCAACTCACCTACACTTTAATTTGTGATAATTAACAACGCAGTAAAAGAAAAAAAGGACCTGGCCTCCACTCATTTCAGGAGACACTGCAATACAGCTAAAGGAGGACTTTGGGCTTCCCCCCTTGACTATAAAGAGTAAAAGGCTCTAATTTGTAAGCTCCTGCTCATGAATAGTGCATTAATTCCTTAATGACAGGTGCACCGCCGAGTCAGGACAGCTAATCACGAGATCAAGAGTTAACCACAGCTCATGGAAGTCCACATCTTTCTCAAAGAAGAGCTTGCCAAGGTTCCACAAGCCAGTTCACAGCGAGTTTATAGCAGAAAGTTATTTCCTAAGAGCAGCATGAATGATCCCTGCTTTCCTATGGCTTCACGTCTTGAGACAGCATTCCTCAAGCTTTTCCAGAGGTGGCAAACGTTCAAAATCTTTGGCCTTTGCGGTTTCTTTCACATCTAATAAACGTTGAGCTCACATTACAGGGACTCCCTCATTTCCCTGGCTCCAAATTTCCATGAAACCTCCAGCAGCACTGTGAAGTCTGCCTTCCTCAAGCGTGGCCAAAATCAGCCAACAGATCAAAATAGTGAGGGGAAGAAAAACTAACCCAGAGAGAGACTGACTTAGAAAATACCTCAGCTGAAAAGAAACTGCTTCTGTTGCAGTTTGTGTCTTCATTTACTGGAACTGCCCAAGTTCTTGTACTTCAGTGGTAGCAGTCACATTGTATTCCAGAGTGACTTTCCAGTTTCAAACAGCACTATTGAACTGAACCAGCCAGTAGCTTTTCCTTTCTATACAGAAGCCAATCAGCAGGATTACTCCACTGTATCTATAAACCACAAAACGTGTGCATTACCCCGTGCCAGTGACAACCCTCACTTCTCTTAATCAACACTGTCAGTCTTTCAGTAAGATAAAACACTCCACAACTCGGGGGAAAAACAGACCTAGTAAAATTCCTTGCAACAACCTCAAGTTGTTGCAACAACCAGAAAGATTTTTGGGATAGACAACTCTCATTTCAGGACGTTTTCATCTGTGAAGGGGAAAACTTAAATCTTCAGAGATAATCAAGACTGGACACAAGTGCTGCACATAAGGGACAAGCAGTGAAATCAAGTGACTGGTATTTATCTTTCCCTCCCTACCCACACCTTACTCTTGCACAGAAGTATCTAAAGAGCTGAAGAGATGGGGTCAGGAAGAAAATGCTCAGCCACCGAACTTGCACAGAGCATAAAAGGAAGAGCTCCCTTTGAAGAAGCAGCCTGTTGGGGTCCTGTGAACATGACTTCTCACTCAATAGAGAGGAACAAGAAAAGATCCATTTTAAAAGTAAAAGGCAACCCAGTCCTCAATCTGAAGAGTAATCCACGCTCTTTGGTCCTGCACTTCAGTCACTGGCATTAAAGGTACTTCTTTTAGGACACATGTCAATCCTTTTGATCATTTATTCTTGATTTATAAGCTGAGCAGAAAATAAAGCATCTTAATTGTACACCAATTAGAATGCTGCATAATAAGGGGATGAAATAGTGCTGCATAAAAGGGGGATGCTGGGTAAAAAGGGGATGAAATAAAGAAAATTAGCACCAGTCTGAGGCAAAGGGGGAAAACCCCCTCAGTGCTGATTATTGAAAGGACTTCACATAACTATTCCAAAGTGCCCATGTGATGGGTAAATTTAAAATAACGAAGGGTTTGGGAAGCATTGCAAACTCTGAGCACCACAATTGGTGCTCTCAGATAAAGTGACTCTCAGTTAAAAGAAACTCCTTGAGCCTTCTGCTGTGGGGTATAAGCACGTTGCAGGTGGAGAGCAGGCTTGAGGTCTTGCATTAGGTGCCAAGCCCAAAAGTACCCACATGCTGTGCTGGGCTGTGGAGCCCCGCTGACCACTGCTGCTGTCAGTCCCTCAGCACTGAACCAGGAGAAGCCTGGCGTGGAGAGCAGTGCAGAACAGCCCACAGCACGGGCAGAGCTCCCTGCTGAACATGTTTTAGCATATGCAGGTGGAAGGTAAATCCACAAGGGCCTGACAAGATTGATATATGCGACCTACCATAGCACAAAGAGCTTCACTTTCAAACAGGCAAAGGCCAAGCAAGCGAGGGCACTTTCAAGTCAGTCCAAGAGCCAGACACGAATGCCACCCAAACTCCAGCAGATAGCTCTGTGCAGGTCTGAACAGGCAGGCAGGCGCTCCCAGGAGGTGCGCACTTCACCGAGGGAGCTGCAGCATTCCTCACCAGCCTCCGCACTGGAACGGCTTTCAGATGGGGTCCTAGAAGTCATTTAGTCTTTAAGCTATTCCCCAGGGATGATGGAAATGAAAACAAGAGAAAATTAATCTTTTCATTAATTTGGAAGGATGCAATTCATGACTCATAGCAAGCTTGTATAAATAAATGTCATTGTTTAAATCTTATTTGCAATTATACTTCAAGTCAGAGACTTTCAAAGCTGCACTGAGAATCCAACTGTCTAATTTATTGTTATTTTAAGCAGGTACTGTGTGCCCAAATTCCCTCGGCAGATTGTATCTCAGCTTAAGTGTTTTGCTAGAGGTAATTTTCACGTGTTCATGACAGCAGCAATGAGAGGAAGGAAATCAAACAAAAGAGAACTCCATCTATGTCATCCTATTTCTTCCTCTCTCTGTGGCAAGTTGAAAGCGATTTGTGCACGACTGCAAAGCTGCACACGCTCCGTGCTCTGCCTGGCTTGGCAGTGAAAAGAAAGTGGAAGTGAGGAAGCACCAAATGCAAGGGGTTTGGCAAAGGACACAAACCCAGTAGGTTTTCTTTAGCTGCCACGCATTTCTTACAGATAGGAAAAAACATTCTGTGTGTTACTTCTGCTCACTACACTGGCCACCTGTTCGTTACAATCATAATTAATAAGGAACAAAACCCTCAGCAGTAGATCATCTTGAAAGTCTCGTTCACACTTCAGCAGGTTCCTGCAGTCCGCCCCCCTCCCCCCCAACTTATATTTCAGAAGGATCAAAAATGTATAGAAAACTAGAAGTTACTGAAGGGAAAATCATTTGTGCTAATGCATATATAAATCTGGAACACCCATCTGCCTAGGAAATGAGTCTTATTAACACCTCACTTGAAATCCCCCAGGCGTGCTTAGAAGGCACCTGGTGATCCTCAAGGAAATTGATGCAATTTTGAGGAACTGTCACATAGCTGGTTGTTCTTGAAAAGTTGGACAGAGAACAAAAAGTGGTTGGAGAAGTGCCTATCACCTATCTACTGCTTCTTCACACCGACTGCAGTGCTGCCGTGTTGCATGAAAGCAGAGACACGTAGGCAAACAGTGGAAAAGTAGCAGCCTCCTAATACAGATCACTGCTGATAGCCAGAAGGGGCACAGCCACCCCTTTGTTCACCACAGAAGTTGAGCTGGGAGTTATCTGGCCTTTTCTCAGGGCACTGCTTTAACCAAGAGAGACTTCTGCATGGAAGTATCATCAAATCCTAAAGTGCTGTATTTACTAGGACTGTAAGAGATAAATTCAGAAGGAAAAATAAAGGGTTCCATAAATCAGTTTAACTGTTTTTTTTTCCTGCTGCTAGAACATCTGGACTGCTCCTTCCTCAGGTAAGAAACCTGCCTTTCATGTCAACTCAAACCCTCATGCAATGGATTTCAGTTTGGTTTCATCTCCTGCTCATTTTGCTCCTACTTTGTGATGGAACAGACTCTAAGGCATCAGAATTGCTCCGTGCACACTAAAACTGAAGCACATATAGTGGGGTTTCTTTCTCTCTTCAGAAAGACAATCAGCAGTTTGGTTTTTATACGATTATTATTTAAAATCACAAGCATAACCCTATCCAATCTTGAACTGACTTCACATTTCTTTCTTCACTTAGCTGCATTCCTACAGGCAAGAAAAATACAGCTTAATATCTGGAACAGCAGAGACTGAGAGAAATCTCTTGCAATTACTTTTAAATGACCTGGAATTTCAGAGAACACTGTTAATTCATCTCCTCAAAGGTGAGGTCATGAACTGCTGCTCCTTATCTTCCAATGCTCCAAGGGCCCAGAGGAAGACTGCAGATACTGAGGGACAAGTGGCAGTGTTTGGTGTTAGAAGATGCAGGTGTTAGAAGCGACAAAAGACATCTGTCAAACGCAGACATACTCCATCCTACTCCTACCTTCCTTTCTGGGTCATTATCTAGTTGTATGTTTTTGTTAATACTATTTTTTTTGGGGTGAGGAGAGAGAAATTAGTCACCTCAGGCACAGCACCCTAGGATACCACAGAAAAGAAAAGACTGCATAAAAGATCTATAGACACAAGGATCCCGCTGTGTGCTGGAGGTGTGATACATCTCCACTCAGCTAAACTGTGCAATAGAGAAGGGGAGAAAAACTGCAGAAATTGCTTTGAAAACAAACCCAAGAAAGTGTTTTCCTAGAGCCATCATCAGGTTTGCTTGTCAGATCAGATGCCTTTACTTTTCTGTGCTCCATTCAAATGCAAAGAAAATGCTTGAAGAAAATTGCTGGTTGTGGTATTTACACCCCACACATATGCAGCTGGAGTGAGATTTCTGCCGTGGTGCAGCAACAGCATCGACAAAATAGTCTAAACCTAACGGCAGTCACACTGCGAGGACTATTTCAACCTAACAAGTGAAAGGTTTCTTGACTCCCTACTATGTACTCTGAAAAATTTTCTGCTTCTACAGTTCTCAAGTATCTATTTTACAGCAAGTTTTAGGGAAACGGGCCATTTCGGGTTAAAGATTATGATCTTGGGAGCGGGACTGAAGGAAGGTTAATAAGGGTTGATGGAGTCATAAGAAACCTGCTCCCCACTTGAGCGAGGAAAGCAGAAGCTTCCCAGAAGGCAAATCTTTTTGGAGTCACCAGCACACGTTGGTCTTGTTTTAGCTTCCCATCTGACACCAGCAAAATCTCTGCCTCACGCTGCAGCTTTTTAGAGAAGGACAGACTCAGTTCCACTTTGTAACCAGCAGGATTTAAGAATTACCATCTCCTGTGCTTTTACCCCTGTGATATTTGGCACTCCCCTTTAAACAGCTGTTACTGCAGCTATGGAATTCTTGGACTAAACTCTTCCAAATCACATGGCTGTGCAGAAAATCCCCAAAACAGAGAGGAAAAAAAACAGGCCCCAAACCCAGAATACAACTCAATCTCACCCAAAAAGTTTCATGGCAAACTTGAAAGGCCTGTTCATTATTGTGGCAAAGAACATCTCTAAGGTGTGAGTTCCCATCAGACACAACCATCCCCCTTCTACTTATCTTTTGCAAAGAGAACAATGATGATTCCTCGTATGAAAGGTTTGCTCAGAGCTAAGACAACAAGGCCACAGGTTATCCCAGAGACGAAAGGAGAACACAAGAAAACACCACATCATTTCTGTCACTCTGATAGGCATCCTGAAAGGACGTGAGGAAATCAGATCGTGCCGGGGAGGTTTATGCTGGATATTGGGAAAAATTTCTTCCCCTGCAGGGTTGTCCAGGGCTGTCCCAGGCTGCCCAGGGCAGTGGTGGAGTCCCCGTGATCCCTGGAGGGGTTTCCAAGCTGTGGAGCTGTGGTGCTGAGGGACAGGGGTCAGCAGTGCCCTGGCAGTGCTGGGTTCACGGTTGGCCTCAAAGGTCTTTTCCAACATAAATGATTCTATCCTACCCAGCTCAGCACCTTCTTTTCCACATAACAACTGTGAAACAAGCCCTGGGTCTGTAAAACGAGAACTGAAATCCATTGCCTTTTGCTTTGCTACCAGAATACAACTGTAACTGTCTAGCCTGTTAAAAGACAAATTATTTGTCTGGGTTTTACCCCCACAAAAAATTAATTGCTTTATCTTCCTTATCTGATCAGCAGAGTGTCCCAGTACCTGTTTATTCCCACCTGCCTGCCCTGCCTTGCCCTACTGGCTGCTGCTCCCCAAGTCACCTGCCAAAGCAACTACTTATGTGGCCACGGCCACGGATAGAGTGGGAGCAAAAGTCCCAGGAAGGGAAGGGAAGGGGGAGAGAAAGGGGGTTTGCTTTAATTTCTCCTCCCTGCAGAAAATTATAACTAATTCACCATATAAGACAAAATTAACAATGCTACTGCTTAGAAATATTCAAGTAAGCCCTCAGAAATGACCCAACATTTGAATTACATCCTCAATTTCTGTCACAGTACAGGTATTTAAATGCCATCCATCATCATATTTTTTTACTTAAAAGCCTTTACCCTCTTCCTCCCTTTCGAACACGTGCACTCTCCAGCTCCATGTAACACGGGGAAAGCTTCATTTTCTCACACACACTGACATCAGCTGCACACACGAGGTGAGAAAGGAAATTAGGTATGCGAGTCAACTCATTCACAAATTAACTGCCTATTCATTTGCAGGAGCGCGGTGCTTTGCCACTGCTTCCCAAACAAGAGCCAACCAAGGGACCATCAGTGGTTTTCCAGCAGCTTGAAAATAACTGGAATAGGTAGGTGGAAAGATACCTTTGTTTCTCTGAGGGGACATTTCAGGATCAACTACTCCTAGTTGCTGTTTTCTCAGTATCCAAACACAAGGCAGACATCAGCACCAACGTTATGATATTATTAATAACCGAGGACCTTACCGGGCCACTGTGGGTACTGATTATTTGTGAGGAGCTCTCATGTGCCAGACAGCCCTGAGGTGCTAGGTGGGAAAGCAGAGCTGGAGAGGCTGTGCCCAGCTATCCAAGACACACAGGTCTGCAGGGTGGTCTCTCTGGAGCATGGGCCACCTGCCTTTCTCACATGCTCCTGCTGAAGTCCCCTGATGTGACGGAGCCTCCTCCCTATCCTTTTGCTGTCCTGCTTCCAGCACCATGTCCAGGGCTGCAACAGGGTTAGAGAACAGGGACTTCTGCAAAAGGATCCACTCTTGTGAACCTGAGGACTCTGCAGTAAAACCAGCATCACTTTGTGGCAGTGTCCAAAGCTGAGCTCGAGCTCTGTTCCCTCTTCCATTTATCCCTTCTAACCCAGGAAAAGAAAGCAGTAAAATCTTGATCTCAGTTGTACAGTACAAACGCTCTGCAACTGCCCTGTGCTCGCACCACCACGACCAGACTTCAGCCCAGTTATTTTCCTTCTAAACTTCCCCTTACTCAACTTGGATCAAGATATGAATATCATTTCCTTTCTGAAACTTTTCAACCCCAAATAAACATTCCTCCTTCACAAACAAACCTTTTTATACAAACCCACTACTACCATATCACAGCACATTTGAAAAATAAACGGTTGCAGCCTATCAAGTAAAGCATTTTGCTTAAATTACACTTCTTTCAGAAAAATCCCAGAGCGTGGTTTTGCCTTCTCGCCGTGCAGGGGCTGGACCAGAGCGCACTGCAGCGCTGCTGCTGCCGCCCACAGACTCGTCCTGCAAGCTGCTGAGACCCAGTCTTCAGCTCCATGGTAAACACAGAGCCCCGTTAGTTTGTCAGAAGCAGAGATAACAATGCTCAGCCTTATCAGCTGAGGGATCCCAGTGAAGGAACTGGTGCACGCAGGGATGGTGCAGGTGATCCATGGGCTAAGCAGAGAGCTCGGCTCTCCTGACAGTCACTGTCTGTACTTGACAGGGGCCTTAATTGTGATTCCTAACTGTAAGGGGAAATAATACATCATTAGTGTGTAACCAAAAAAGCCTTCCCCAGGCATTTCAGATTTGTTTAAGAAACATCCATGGCTAGTTCAGCAAGCATCAAAAAGCCCATTAGATGTTAGAGCTGAGCAGAAGAGTAAAAATATCTGGAGCTTAAGAGTGTTTTTGTGCTTCAAGTCCAACCTCCATCCACAGGTTACATCATAAGCCCTTCAAGAGCTGAAGAGATCGGTTAATTGCATTTACTTGTCACATCCACTTGAGACATCCATATGTTGAGGCTATGAGCACAGCAACTGTTGTAAGAACAGGGAATACTCAGAGGGTCAAACTGATGTAAAAAGCAAACAAAGCATAAGGTTTAATTTCTCAGGGCTCCTAAAAAAAACCCCAAACGACAACAAACAAAACCAAACAAAAAGCCACCAAAATGAAACCCAACTGAAATTATGAAAACCAGATGAAAGTGCAACTCAGATCCATCCCTCCTTTCATCTCAGCATTTCAAGTTTTCAGACTTTATAATAAATGATATGTTCTTTCAGTTTATGACACAACAATTAAACATATGGCCTAAAATGAGAGACTGGGTGCTAGCTGAAACTCAAAGCACAGGGATAGTGATTTCAAACCAGCCAAAGGAACAGGAATTAAAGAGCAAAGCACATTATTTGGGAGATTCTTGGATCTTGCATAGCAAACACCTCAGACATTTTCCTGCTGGGGCTCTTGATCACACATTTGGAAGTGTCCTAGAAAAGGACAGCCTGGTTCTCCAGCACATCCTTCTGCTGGATGGTTACACAGCTGCCAAGGACACAAACATCTCTCTACAGCCAAGATGCAATCAAGAGGGTACCTTCTGCACCCCCAGCACCCTGCTCACCTCAGGGTTTCTACACCCCAAGAGTTTCTCAGCCCTCCCTGCGAGGGAAGCGTCCCCACCTAGATGAAACAGAAAAAGACCATGCCAAGGAGTTGAAAACATTTAAAATTCCAGCTCCGAAAGAGAGAGCTGACAGTGGCCAACATTTCTAAGGGCAAAATTACAGCATGCAGGAATTACAGATCTGCAGACAAACCAGCAATTTGTGAGGAATTCAAGTCACCAGAGCGACAAATTAGGACCACAATGCTAACAAAATTAGACACAGTCTCCTTTTAACCTCATCTCTATTTTTAAGGTTGTTTGTTTGTTTTCTTTTTTTAAAAAAAAGGTTTTGTATTTGTATTGTTGTTAAGGTTTCCATGAAATTGGGCTGAGGGCAACTGTTCAGGAACAAAGTTTCCCCATAATTTACCCTCATAACCTTCAGATGTGTGAAATTATGCCCATGCCTGTACCAAGAAGTTTCTCTCAGCCCTTTACGAGTGTGACAGAGTCACTCTGCAAAGATAAAACTCAGGAGCAGCATTAAAATTCCCATAATCTTTGCAAATGTGCCACTTGACGGGATGCTGTCAGCTGGAGGATTCTATTTTATTTTGAGGTTCCCTGGCATTCTTCAGTCTCTTCTCCAGTTGGGGACGCTGCTGGAGTCAAAAGACAGCTCTATCCCAACGTGACTCTTGCTCATCTGCATGTCAATGGACTGAACCATGGAAAAACAAAACAAGAACCAAGGCAATTTCCATCCCCCTCCACTCGGTAACAATAAAAGTCACACACCAGCATCTTTCAAACCATGCCTGTGCGTTTGGATAATTACTCTAACAGTCCATCCAAGCCCCTGTCTCCAAAGGAGAAACCAAAACCTGAAGGAGAAGGAGGAAACAGCTCATCTGTTGAACACAATGTTCGGAAATGTGAGGTGCACATTCCTCATCCAAGCAAGATGTACGTTCCTCCCCCTGAGCACAAAGAAAGGGCACAGATTTCATATATTTTCCATTGTTTGAGCTTGCTTGCACATAAGTAACTACATTTAGCAATCACCAGTAGACAGCAGATAGTTAGGAGCTAACAAGATTAATGTTTTTAACAGCATAAAAGCAGAAACAAGAAGCAGGCTGCACCCTGCTGGGTTTCACCAACGTTCTCCAGTTCTGACACCAGGATCCACCCCTCCATGGGTAGAATCGCCTCTGTAACGCCCACCAGCGAGATGGGCAGCGCCTGCTGCCCAGAAGAAAACATGAGGGGAAAACTGCCCCCAAGCAGGGGGCTGCGCAACGAACCCCAGAGGAAACCAAGTGCCACGGTCTGGTGCTTGGTCTAAGCGGGGCTCTTGGAAAGCTCCACCACACGGTGTTGGCTTAGGGATCTTCAGTGATAGAGTGGGTGCAAAGTCTGCGTGGAAACAACAAATTCTGGACTGAAACAAGTGAATTCTTTGAAGTGTAAAGAGTTTAAGTGAGAAGGCTTCACGACACCGGGAAAGAGCCTGTAGGTAGGGATAGAGATGGTGGTTTTCATGTTTCCGTACTGAAAAAGCATTGGTTTGACTCCCAGGGGTTTCCCCTGCACTGGGCACTCCACACCTTGAATCCTGGGGTCAGTTTTGGGCCCCTCACTCCCAGAAGGACACTGAGGTGCTGGAGCGTGGCCAGAGAAGGCCAAACAATTCTGTGATTCTCAGACAGTGCAAAGGATGGTGGGAGGACCTGTGCAGAGTAGACAGATGTGCCGAGTCTCCCAGCCATTCCACACTCGTGAGCTTCTGCAGCTCAACCCTACTCAGCAAAGCGCAGCTGCTGAGGCCGAAGGTCTGACACATGCCACCCTGCACGGGGCACAGGCAGCAGCCCGTCTACCCCAGGGAAGGCACAATGCCCAGGAGACCTGAAAACAGCCAGCAAGAAAGGCTTTACCAACGCACTCCGGTGGGTTTCAAAGAGCTGGCTGCAGTGCTCCACAAGTGACTGCTCCTGCTTCAAACAGCCCAGCATCCTTGCGCAGTCACCACTTGACACCAGTTGCTGTGATTTGGGCTGCTGCCTCTCTTTATGTATTTAACAGAAATCTCCCAACACTGCCCTTTCTAGCTTTCATTACATGCTCTGAAAGCACTTTTCAGCTGGACCCTGTAAAATATAATGCAGGGTGTTTATGGACAAAGACAAGCTTCAGAAGACTGGCAAGGAATTAAGTGTCCTTAAAACTATTAACAGAGCTAGAAGGAACAGGGACCACTTATCAGCACAGGCTGCTGGCACACGAGGTCAGGGCAGTGGCCAGCAATGGCAGGTGCAGATGCTGAAATGTGGGTGCAGATTCCAGGGGCACAGCTCTGGAACAGAAGAGCTCTTCTCCGCCAGGCCTGGTGCCACTGTTTAATTTGATTACAGACAAGAGAGAGGAGGGAAGAAAAAGAAAGAGTGAGGAGCCTCTAAGCACCCATGCTGGATTTAAATGGTGCCTACAGCTGCAGTCTCCGCAGCAGGGTTCTGAACAGTGGTCCACAGCAAAATGACAGGGAGTCAGGCAGCTGACATGGCATGATCCTTTGGGAGACAAAACATTCCTTGCCTTCCCCTCAGCTAACCACATGCTGCATAGCAATTTTGACTGGAAAGACTCTATCCCAGATTTAAAGGGACACTAATCTGGCAAGAGAAATCCAGCAGAGAGCAGGGGAGCCTGGAGCCGGTCCGTGAACACACCACCACGCACAGCCTGACACTCGCCCCCAGCACTCGCAGGTGCTACGCTCCTGCAGCTCCCCAGCTCACCACCGACCAAGTCTTTCACTACCTGGCTTAAGAGCTGCCAAGAGACTCCTTTCCAACAGTACCTTACTACCTAAAAGTACAAGGAGTGTGCTCTCGCTTCGAGCCCTGAAATCTTCTAGGAGCACCCTGGGACTGTTCCCTTAGAAGACCAAACACTTCAGTCTCTATTGCATTCTAGGCTAAAATAGAAAAGAAAACCAAAACAGAAAAACCCCACCAGAGTCTAGGACCAGGTCTTTCCAACTAAGCCCAAGAATATCTCCAAAGAAGAAAACTGTTCTTGTTGAGATACTTAGCTGCAATTTTTTTCTAAGCCTACCTTAAAATTGTCATGACACTACCTACCGGAGTCTAAATTATACTTCCAGAATTATATGTATTAATATCTAAAGTGTGTAATTATAAAGAAGCGGATATATTTTAGAAACATCATACTTAAATAAACCTATTTTTTTAAAAATAGAAACTTTCTGCATGACTCCAAGATCTGTATTTTAGGTCTCCTGTCTTTCCAGTTCAATACTAGCAGAGGCAACTGGAGTCCACATGTTCAAATAGGAGCTGCAAACAGTGATCTTCTGTATTATGTCAATGGCATTGATAAAAAAAAAAAGCAAACCTCACTCCTGCAGAACAAAAGAAATGCCTGAAAACGGGGAAAACTGTGCTGCCAATAGGTTTTCTTCTTAACCAGTTTTATTCACTACAGCCAAACTCATGCAAGCAAAAAGTTTTACGTCTATTTCTTTTAATCTACAAGGAAACCAAAGCGCTGACAAGTACTGGCTTTGCCAGCCAAAAGTGTGCTCAACGAAATTTTCCGACAACTTAATTACCAGATCAGTGATTTAAATCTATTAACTAGCAATGCCCACACCATGACTGAGCCTGCCTGGTGTTTCTGGGCAGCCTTTGCCCAGAGACCAGAGGCTGAATGTCTGTGACTATCCAGACAAGGGGAACTCTCTCAGTCTGTAGGCACAAACCTCTCCCTACAGACAGCGACTGCAGAGGAAACCTCCCTAGCTCAGGAGGGAAGAGGTTTGTACTTCAGCTGCACAAGGTTTCAAGCGAATTAAACCAGGCATCGTTGGGTTACAAAGTCCAGTAGTTCCTAAAAGGTGATGAACACGTCTCCCAATTCCCACAGAAAATGCAAAGGGTACAACAGCACTTGACTATATATTTAAATCAGGAAGGATAAATCCCAATTCCCATTGTATTGCATGAGCTTCCAGATAGAAGCCAGTCACGTGACTTGTGTTTTTATTCAAACATTGCCTCTACTGCTAATTTATTCTTGTTAAGTATGGTAGCTTTCAGCAGTGCAAGTGATTTAAATGTACACTTGTGAGGCAAATGTAAGCTTGCAATGATGTACAGTTTGACACACCATTATATAATTTGGGATAGAACTAGAAAAGCATTACTAATTTTGAGTCACTTCCAGATGACAAAAAGTAGTTTAACAAGAACAATGAAATGCAGAATAAAAGTGATTTACCTCTCTAGCTACTGTTGCAATCCCTCTCCATCCAAAACCTGATCATTCTGGTAGCTTTGTACCAACCTGAAGCACACACGTTGCACTTTGAACAGCTGCCAAAAATGTGCCTTAACATCACCCGCATCTTAGCACACCTTTAAGCACAAAGGTAATTTTAATCCTGCTTGGAAAAGTGTTGCAGCTTCTAAAAGTTTTACCGAAGCATGACACGAGAGACAAAGAATCTCTGAAGGGCACTATGCAGGGACTCACCAAACGTGTTTCCACTAGAAATAAGCTCCAAGAAGGGCAGCTGATCTCCCAGTGCTGCATCTCTAACACCAGAGACATACCAGCTCAGAACGATGCTCCCAACCCCAGAGACTTCAGAGTACGACCCCAAAGTTATTTAAGTAGTGAAAGGTCTACCCAATTTCATGGGTGTTAAAGCACATATCAAACAGTGCACTAGCTTCCAGAACTGCTCGCTCATCTAAGATTACAGAAGTGCAAGCAATACCCATTTACTGCGAGCAATACCCATTTATGTCAGGCTGGAATTTGCCAACACATACGACGCGCAAACTACGACCACCTAAAAATACATGTTTTATGAAGGAAATAGCAAGTGACCCTAAACTTCAGCAGTTCTACCAAGACCCTGCTATAATGAAATAGGCAAGCGAAGCAAACTCATTAATTTTATTGCTTTTTCTGCACTGGTGTACAGCTGGAAGTACACCGCAGAGCCAGCAGCACACAGCAGTGCGTGCTAGGGAAGTCTTGCAAAGTGCTTGTGAGCATCCAGCACCTGCAGGCTTATAAAAAGCCGATTAAATGAACACAGAAGTAAATGAAATAAAGCTGGTTATTCCCTCAAGAGCTAAGAAATGCTGTTGGGGAAAAAAAAAAAAAAAAAGGAGGGAGGAAAGGGCAGAAGATAGGCTCGCTGTGAGGAGTACTCGTGGGTGAGTGCCCGACCTCTGGCCAGAGGAGCACCCAGCAACCCCGTGTTCTGACCAGTGACTCAAGGTTTTTCATTGGGGATTGTGTAACTGTTTACACGCTCTGTATGCAAGCACGGATGAACAAAACCACCAGGATTCCTCCCATTTATAGAAGAATTAGTTATCTCCCTTGCCTTAATACCAGCTGGGAATAAAACACGCGCGCTTTTTAGTGCCCCGAACATCGCAGCTTAATCGATGCACAGGAATCTCTCAGCACATTGTTGTTATAGTCAAAAATCAATGACAAGAAACCAACACCTTAGTGTTTTCCATATCTTGTTATAGGAAAATCATCATGGAGAGATCAATGTTCGCCCTTCCAAGAGCTATTACTCAGGTACCTGGTTTGGTACTTGCGAGTTACAAATTCTTCAAAAATTGCAAAGGAAAGAAAAAGTCTCATCTCCCACTGCAATTGCATTGCACTGCTTTTTGTCCCCCCTCTTCTCTTCCCCATCAGAGAAGGAACAAACACATCCAAGACGGAGCTGATCAGGAACTGTCAGTTTTAATCAGAGCACTGTGGCTGTCAGTTACCGATGGCCCTTGGGTATTTTGTTTCCTGAATACATAAAAGGTTGTTATCCTGAAAGTTAGTCAGCATTTCTGGCTGCCAGGCGGAAATAACAAGACTATTATAAGTGTTTTCACAGTAGTATAGCTGCAGTGGTATTTGAGTTCTAATATTTGAATTCTAATTGTGATCTTAACACACAAACACACGCAATGACCGCTCTTTATGAGCCACGCTGGTGCATTAGAAATCATTTTTCTTTATTGCATAGTTTGTTTCCTAATTTAGAAAGCCAGTGTTTATTAATAGTGTTGCAATTCTATAGTAATTCTTGTTTAGCACTGAGAGTATGCCTGGAACTGCCCAAAATTAGTCCCTACCCCTAAGCAGCCCAGACTCAGTGTCCCATAACCAAGGTCTCACACAGCAACCTGCTCAATCACTAAAGCCTGAATAGTGGCATAACTCGGTCAGCTGATGTCACGTCAAATTATTTAACTCGTGCTGCTCGGGACAGCCAAACTGCAGTGGGTCTAGCTGGGATTAAGTTTACAGGCACAAATCTCTTGGAGAAAACCATGCAACAAATGAGAATCCAGTATCATAGTGGGGGGGAGGGGGAAAACACAACAAAAAACCCAAACAGTATCCTATAAAGAAAAAAGTAATAATTAAAAAATAAATCCTTTCATTTGCAAATGAAAAGCCTCCCTGATGAGGCATGCAGCAAGAGCACCAGTGGTTTGTAGACTTCCCAAACTGCACACCTGGTAGCAAAGCTGCGCTAAAGCAGCTCTGCGTGCCAGCACAAACGCAAAACATTCAAGGTCATCGCTACCACGCCGGCACAAATCACAAACCACAGAAGCACCAGGCTGAAAGAAGTGGATACTGCTAATCAACAACAGGGCAAGATACCCCCCTCCCCTCAGATCTGTGCTGCTTTGGGGGTGTGCTCTCCCAAAGATCACTCCTCTGAAATGAGACTCTGCGGAGAGAGCAGATCATGGAATCCCAGGAGTGCCGTAGGAATCAAAGGGAACCTGCAGGGAGGGTTAATTCCAGCCCTGCAGGCTTCCCACAGACAGAACTCCTGACAACTCTGCCAGTTGACCCCTCCTCGTTGTTTTCCCTGTTACCAAGAACACAGGGCTCACATTCTAAGACAATAATGACATGTTCCTAGTACAAATAAAGAAAATGGGAAACTATGAAACAAATAATTAACTGCGTTCTGCTATTTACATAATTATTGGCAGAAGGCTGAATGAGGAGTAAAATGGATTACTGCAGCTTTGCTTCAGTGCAGCCTTAAAATAAAAAAACATCATCACATGCCAAGGCTGAAAGGATTTTCATTCCAGCATGAGGTTCTCTCGTTCTGCCAGCCAAGCTCCAAGCTGCTACTGCAGCTATTCTCCGTATAAACCCTGATCTTTTCCCTCTGCTGTTCTCTTCAGCCACTGCAGTTGCTGGTCACCAGCAGAAACATAGGAAAGGTATTAAAAAAACAAAGCCTGTAGGAGACAATATTGTTACCCTGGTATGCTCATGTTGCTGAGGGTCTGCCAAGGCATAAAGCTGAGGGGTTTTTTCTGTATTTCTCTCCCTTCAGCTAAAATTGCTCTGTGATTTCAGTTGTGGTAGAAAATCATCAGATCTGGAGAAGCATGATTGATACTTATTCCCTCAAAATCTGAAGTACAGGATAGGTGGGAGCAGCTACATGGCTCACAGGACATGCTTCACTGCTCTCTGGAAGGATCAGCCTGACAGAAGAACTCAGTGCCTTACTCTGTCATTATGAGAGATACCATGGTGGTTCCCAGCCATGTCTTGTGTGGAGGCTTTCGTGAAACACGCAGCACCATGAAGGGTGGGAAGGGACCACCAGAGGGTCCTGAACAGCTCATTCAAGACCCTACCCAAAGAAACCTTCAGCCACTCCTGACTGGCAACGGGTCCAAAGGAATGGCCTCAAAAGTGAAGGATTCTGCATCCCTTCAGTCATCCAGGATCCTTTACATTCTCGCCTTCCTGATTATTTACACTGTCCTAAAACCAGAAGCACGGAAATGAGCATTCCCTCCCTTTCGCTTCCCTGCAACCCCACAGAAACAGCTGGGTTACATAAGGCAGAGACACCCACAAAATAACAATGAAAACAGATCTGTCAAAAAGAAGAAAAAATGTGTATGAGATGCCTACTGAACATACCAATTCTAAAGTACTCGTCCAGCCTATGAATAGCATGGGGAGCTATTTTAATAGTTGCCAACTCAAGGGAGGTTCTAGTAGCGAAGATCTCAGAAATAAGCGCTTGGTTTAGGGAGGTTTGTTCTTTAGTTTTTCTTTGAGGTTTTATTTATTTTTATTTTGCCTGGACCTGTCTCAGATTTGCTTTTTGACTTTCAGAGCAAGAATTTCAGACCAGTTCAGATCAAAAATGTGATTTTCAAGAGAGGTCCACGCCAAGTTCTGCCATCAAGCTTCTCTGGAAACCACCAGCAGTTGTTCGGCTCACTTAGACCTCTCTGGGCTCTGAGCCCAAGCCCATCTTGCTCAACTCCCATTAACTTCTGTGACCCCTGAGGCACTTCACAGGTCCTCATTTTGAACACGCACTATTTTTTTCTAGAACATTCATCACCCTTCATCCATAGTGCCAATTTCCAGAAAACTCTCTCAACCAGCAGAAGGGCATCATCCTCCAGCATCCATTTCCAACAGACATCTTCACACTTTCTCCTGCGATGCTCATTGTGTTTGGCTACCAAACGCTGCCGTCTGTGAACACTTGCTGAACGCTACCGTTGTCCTCCCTCGAATCCCTCCTCACTCTTTGTCTACACTGCCTACCAAACAAGTCATATCAACTAGTGTCCCTTATGCCAACCAATACTCTTGGCTCCTTCAGACTCCCCCATTTGTGGCCTACAGCTCTCCGATATCTCTTGACATATCCATGGATTGTAAGTAGGTTGAGTGCACCCTCTGTTTCAACAGAACCTGCACAATGATGTCCTGGTCTAGAATACACACGATGATGCAAACGAGCAACTCAGCAAGAGTTGTGATCTCTGAATTTCCTAATTTCTATCTGTAAAATAAAACTACAGTTTCCCACTGAAACTCCTGAATAGGTATCATGAGCCTTTACTAAGAGCTGTAGGGAATCTCAAGACCTTTGCAAACCCTACTTGATTCAGGCGACACATTCTACTGCCTTTGAATCACAAATTCTTCAGCACTTGAAAGCCCAAGCTAGGGCTTGGGGGTTTCCTATTACAGGAGAAGTCAGCAGCTTTTAACAACATCTACTGAACTTAGTAACCCACCATGCTACCTAATGGGCAGCTCATTTGCTTCTGAGGTACAGTCTAACAGAACCCACCAAAAAAACCCCACACATACTAAATAGGAGGAACTGAAAACAAGTTGACTGATGGAATTTAATCCTGTTACAGCTTGGCATGGTATTTGAAAAGTCCTGAAGGAATGACTACAGAATTCCCACACTTTTTACCAGAGAAGCTTTTCCACTCGGCTTCTGATATTGACAGTCTCAAAGATCAAGGGACTAGGAAGATCATCACATTATTCTTAAGAACACACTCAATATTTATGAGGATCTTAACTCCATGTAATAAAGGCCACATTCACTGACTGCGATGACTTGGATGCTTTGGGGATAAAATTAATCAACATGCACGAAAGAGGATCTCAGAGTCAAACAGGAAAATCTGCACATAATAACAAAGATAGTTACTATCTGGCAAACCTACATCACAGGGAAGAAAAAATACTATGATTAAACATAATAAGACTTTGCTTGAAATGTAAAATACTCTGGAACAAATCCTGCCAACTCGCAGAAGCAGCAGCGAACAAGAAGCAGCTGACTCTGCAATAAAGCCCATCACACAGGGAAAGCGCGAGGTTAGAGAACTAGATGGTACCACACGGCCCTCGGCGCTGCGCTGCGGAGTGTCTCCTGTCGCCCGCCTTGGAAGCGCACGAGGCTCCGTCCTTCGAGCTTCTGCTCCCCGCTCGGTATTGCTGGAGTTGTGAGCCAGTAACAGGCACCTGCTGTCCTGGCAAAAACGTGGTCATCCTTTGGCAAATTCTCACAAGCGTGAGCTAGCGGCGCTTCCGGCTCAAGTAGATTCTGTCAATATTCTTTTCTAATATTTTCCTACGTTGAAGTCCTTTTACAGCTGAGTTCAAGGCTGAGATGAGCTCAACAAGAGAGAAAAATTGAAGAGCATGAACTGCCACTTAATGGTTTCCTCTCTGAAATGCTAAGCACTGGGCATAGTCTTGTTACAACGGGGATTAGGGGCTCTCTTTATCCCAGTATATGTACGAGATCTCAGAGGGTGGTGTGATTTACTATCACAAATGTGAGCTCATGTGTAAAAAGATGCCGTTTTGGCTTACAGCCTCTTGAATGTCTTTGCACTTGAGAGTTAGTGCTGAACCCTTCCTAACCCTTCAGTTAGAGCTCGTACTACATAGTTTTAAACTTGACTTTCAACTTTCAATAACATTTGCATGTATGTATCTTCAAAGAACGGCGTTTGATTTGCAACTATGTGTTGTAATGAGAGGCTAATTAACACAAAATATGGTTATTAGCAAGTTACAGACATCTACAGGACAAAAACAGCAGACCAAAGCCTATGGCGTTCTGTGTCACAGGGATGGAGAACCTCAAGGATGAACGAATGCCAGCCAAGACTGCCACTAACTACATTACCCCTGGCAAATCGCCGACACTCTACGACTCTGTTTCCCCTTCTGTAGTGGGATACTAAGACTCATTTACTTTGCTGGGTAGCTCTCCATCTTAATTAAATCATTACCTTTAAATTAAAGGCACTACAGAAATGCCAGGAAGTAGCGTCTGAATTAGAAGGCAGAGGTGACACCCTAATGAAGCAAGACTATTTTCATCGTCAACAGCAGGCACAGTAAAAGGTCATCCACAGCACTAATTGCGAAACCGCATTCCAAGCTTCTGAAGGGAAGATGACTTTTCCCAAAACTTCATTAAGGAAGCAGGTATGTCCCAGCATTGCCAGATGGCTGAAACGCTGCAGTTTCACAGGTAACCTGTGATGGTTTCACTGCTGCTGGTTTTCCCCTTTTCCTTTACTCTTTGCTTTCCTAATAGAAGCAAAATATCGTGGCTCCTGAAAGAATGTTTTTTTCCACGGGCAACTGTTTTCAGTATGATCAAAGACCTATTAAGAAAATTGCAGAGGATCATTTCCCTTCAAGTCAGTAATGTCCAGCACAGAGTTTTCAATCTTTTCTCTAGAAGAGCCACAGCAGAAGCCCTCCCACTTTTTGTCTGGGACAGCTTCTCCCAAATATCTTTCAATTTTGATATTCCCTATACACCGGGAAATTCCCAGCTCTGTGTAAATACAAGGATGTTACTGAAACATCCACTACTACTCTGGCAGGCTTTTTATTTTCAAAGTATTGGAAGATTCTTATTCTTAAGCCGCAAGAAGCGAACCAGTCCTCAGTGAAGGCCCAGTTTCATCGTGTGCTCCCAGAAGAGCTGCGACTTCATGTCGGGCGTGAAGCTGTGTATGCCCTGTATCTCAGAAACAGCAATCAAGTTCTGCCACTGAATGTCCCAGATACCAAAAGGCACATCCCATCCTAAACTAATTTAGTCCACACTGGGAAATCATTAAACCAAAACTAGGGAGACAGACAACTACTTCCTTGTTTGCCATACCCGAAAACAGATTACACAAGAAAAACTCATTATGCACAATGTCTTGGTATCCAGAGTGTAAACACCACGAAATACCATGTTTGCTGTTTACTTTTTAGCAGTACAAAAGCATTTGTTTTTTTCCTTTTCGAAGCAAGATGTGCTATAGGAGAGATCAGCCTGGTTCTATTACATAAGATCTCCCTGCATTGACTGGATGAATATGGTCTAGCTTCTGTGTGGTTGTTAGACAACAGTGGAAGGTACTCAGGGTATTACATTTGAAACAAAGAACTCCATATATGATCTTTTTTTCTAGTGACTAAGTATATGCTTGCATATGCTTATTATATATATACACTAAATATATACTTGCTTTTTTAATATACTTTTGCATTTGTGTCCAGGAAGAATAAAATGATTGCAACCAAGTTTTCAAGTCAGATAGAAGGTGCAGTATCGTGCCCATACAGCTGGATTCTCTGTTTGCTTATGTCTGTCTGTCAGCCGCCTACTAATCACTTTGGAGTCCACTGACCTGCTTTTGACTAAATTTGACAGCAGGAAGAAGTCCCAGAGCTCCCAACACTTTCATTTAAAAAAAAAAAATAAAAATGGTTGGGTAGAGGAGAGACTCTTAAAAGACAAGAAAGGTTAATGACAAAGGTCAATTTTACTTGACGTCAGAGAACCCACAGAAGGGATCACCCTAGAGACACAAATCCTCAGGAACCAGTTTCCATTGGTCCTGCTGCTCTTCTAACACTTGTTTCAACTACAGCTGGAACCAGAAATTAATTCCAGTTCTCACAACAGTTCACTGGCCTCAGGTAAATCATAACTTCTGATGCTACTTCCCCTGCCATAACGTGGCTAGCGCTAAACTCCCTTATTACATTGCTACAACAATTCAGATTTGAAGTGTACTTTGAAGGTCTAAAGAGTTGTATTCGCTAATTATTACCTGTCTTGAGACAGGAGATGAATATTCAAAATGCTAGCTTGATTCATATGCAAGTGCACATCACATAAGCATGTGGTATGCACGAAGACTCAAAATATAAAAGCAAGGATTGGTTTTAGACAAGACTTCATAATAAAGCCAGTTTTCAGCTCAAAACACATTATTTTTATTCCCACAACTCTTCTGTTAGATTGGATTTAAGTTATTCCTTGTTTTGGATTATCACTTTCTAAACCACCAGCTTGAAAAGTAAATACCAACTGACAGAAGACAAAAAGATGGTACGAAATTGGATTCTTTCCCCAAAGGAAAGTCTGACATCTGAGATCTGAATTCTCGGATATCAAGCTGAACGCTAACAGGCAAGTTCCACAGGGCAGTTAGTGAGGACTGCAAAACCAGAGCTTATCCTAGAAATACTGGCAACCATCGCGCTGGGCCTGGCAATGCCACATCACAGCAGGCAGGCGCTTTTAGCCTCCACTTGGACAGGCACTTTCCAGCCTCCCCAGAAACGAAGCTGCTTCTCCCTTCCTTTGCCAGAGCACCCCATGCCTTCTGCTCTGGCAGAAGGCAGGAAACTCAGACGACAAAGGTCTTGCTGAAAAGTAGTAGAGCAAATACATGAACAAGGGTGATTTTTTTAAATTTTTTTTAATTATTTTCTTTCAAACCATGAATGGGCTGGGGGGGGGGAAATAGCTTCCTGAAAAGGAAACTTTCCACGCATTGAAGGAAAATGGTGCTTTGTGGTAAAACTCTCTACTAGAGAGATTCCTGTTTGAGGGTGAAGGAGCAAACTACAATTTGCTTCAGTAATAACAGATCAACCTTCAAGCAGCCTCCTGCAACACACTGACTACCAACCTCCACACTCCCCAACACCGGCCTTTACATTTCCTGAAGGAGCAAGCCCCGTCTAAAAATAATAATACAGCAGCCACAATAGTGTCAGATAAATTTTCACTCTAATCCTTCCCATCTTCCAACCCCAGACAAAACAAAGCCAACCTGGCCAATTTATTCTGACAACAGCGACTAGATTTATGTCCCTTGCCCTCTATTACTACCTACAAACATATATTATTTTAATGTAGTATAAACAAGTATCTGATTTGTTTAACACCACACTGAGTCCTAGCGATTAAAACACGTATATGCATAGAGCAAGACTTATACATGCACAACCCCCTTTATAAGCTCTGAAGATAAAATTATCAGTATTGCCAAACACAGAATATGTATTATATTTTAATTACATCAGACAGTTGAATACCAACAAGCCTCCTTCATTTCTAATTAGAAAAAGTTCCGTAATCATCATCTTCCCTGCTGTTATTGCCTGACAAGAATAAATGAGGAGTCCCCTCTAGGGACCGCACGGTAAACATCCTAACACACATTCTGTTCCGGAGCCCAGCTTCGTAGTAGCAGCAACCACCGAGACACATGGTGCAGCTGGTGGAACCCACCCTTCAGGGTGGGCACGGTTTTACAGCGCTCACCTCCAGAAACCTGACTTTGCTTAGCAAAGTGCACTGCAGCTGCCGGCTCCTGCGCATCGCCCCAGCAGCAGCTCCCCGGCTGTCACCTGCTCGGGAGTTCTGCAGAGAGGGACCCTCCTTGGCGAGGCACCGAAGGGCAGCCTGGGTTCTCAGGCTGGAAGGAAGGGACTCGGCCGAAACAAAGCGAAGGTGCTTCGCTTCCAGGCGATTTTGCACCCGCAGAAGCAAAAGTGGTTGCGGGTGGCAGCCCCCGCGTCCCCCGGCAGACTGGGTTGATCTGGCAGCAGCTGCACCTGTCACCCGCAGCGTTTGCGCTCCCCGTACGATCAATAACGCTCCTCCCGTCAGCCCGCAGCATCACACGGAGTAGCCTCCGCGTCTGCCAGCGCTACTCGGCACAGGCTCTCCCCCACCCCCCCCCCCCCACCCCCCCCCCCCCAACACTTTCTTCCTCTATCAGCCCGGCAAA
>JANHFX010026297.1:0-16045 GCA_027560015.1 Chloroceryle amazona
GGGCAGCCCACACAGCAACAGAGCCAGGGGGGTTGGAAAGTCTCCAGAGCAGGAGACTCCACCACCTCTCTGGGCAGGAGAGGTTCTTGGTCTCTGAACTCAGTTGCCTGGCTTGGCTGTCATGTTCCCCAGCACCAGCCTTTGGCCGTGGTCCTTTCCCAGCCAAACCCCTTCCCATGTGTCAGCCCATTGTGCCATGCACACACCCTGAGCACCCTGACTGAACTAGTATAGATATTATAGATTGATAGAGATATTCAGAGGACCAGCCTGTTACTGAGGTGGGTTTTACCTTGCCCTGACTTACAGGAAGCCTAGAATATATTCTGTGCCTGAGCTGGTCATTCTGTCATTTGTCTTGTGGCTCACTGAGAGGAAATATGTCACTGTAAGACAAAATTTGTCTCATGGTAATGCATATCACACATTTCGCACCCTCTAAGTGCATATTGTCCTACACTGGCTACGAAGAAAGCCTATTTTCTTTTGGTATCTACGACTGGCCAGGTGAGTTGTACCTTGTTAGGTTACTGATTTCCTCTGCCAGTGCTTCTGGGATGTTTTGCCTACCCCAGCTGTGCTTTGGGAGGGAGCTGAGGCACTCTGAGGTGAAAATTTGCAGTTCTTATGGAAAACTGTCCAGGTAAGACACAAGTGCCCTTTCAACTCCAGGAGCTAAACACTTAGCTCGAATCTCCAGCTATGGTCTGGCAGCACTTTAAAAGTTCACTTTTATTTACCCAGAATCTGATACTGGCCTTTTATAATCAGCCCTTGCTGCTCAGAGCAGGCCCTTTAAAAACATCTTCACACTTCTGGACCAAAGGCACATTTCTGGGCTGAGAGAGGTGCCAAGGGCTACAACATAGAAGCACTTATAAGGCATGTACAGTGGCATTATCCAGGTAAGAGATGGTAGCCAACAGGCAATATAAATAGTTCTTTAACTTTAAGCCTGGGTAATGAGTGTACAAATTAATTAACTCCAGGAGGAAGGGGGAATCATGCTGGGGAATGCTGTTAGTTGGAGGGAACTGAAACTCATAACTACCTCATTAGGCAGAGCAGATGTCACCAGTCTCTGGAGTGCCAACAGAAATTAACCAAGAAGCAGCTCATGTCCTTCTCGGTTATTTCTGTAACCTGGATGGGATGTTATGCACATGGAGGGAGTTTGGTGTGCATGGAGACTTGGCTTTTGTTCCAGGGGAGACATTTGCAGAGAGAGAAGGTGGAGCTGAATCCAATAGGGTAGAGGAATTCTGCTGCTAAGGTCATCTAAAGACAAGAGGACAGAGTAGAAAACTTATGGGTCACCCAGAGAGGGGGGAAAAGTAAGATTTGTTAGCATCATCTCATCACACATCACTGATCACCTGTTTGTGAGCACTCAGGGTAAAGAAGAGGCTACTTTTGTAAATTAGTTGGGAAATCCGTTGAGAAAAATCAAGAACTGTTTTAGGACAGATCATTATGCCTGGCAAGGAGATAGTTAAAGATGTGGAAGCTTGTACAAGGGAGGAAGATGAAAACTGATGTCTAGCAGGGCACCTTTGGGCTGATATACATTGAGCCAGCATCTTTTATGTAGAGAAAAATGTAAGGTTTCAGATGAAGGAAATATTATGCTAGGTAGTCAGTACAATAGAATAGTCAAAGACTGGGCAGCAGGAATGTGAGAGGGAAAGAAAAGAGTTTTGTGGTGTCCAGATAGTTCTAACTGCTGACACTTAGCTCTCAAAGAAGGTGCAGCTTTGTTATTACTCGGACACAAGGCTTGCACTGAGATTTTGGAAGCTGTGTGAATTGCAGATGGGACACATAGCAAGCTGCCGTGGGCACACCGAACAAATCTGTCCGTAAGCATCTTTCTAGCAGATTCTCTAGTTTGCACTGCTCTTGAATAGCTGTGCATAAGATGCCTTTCCTCCAGCCTGTCAAGTCCACAACATCCACTTAAATGTCTGCGTGTAATTGCTCTTGGATTTGTTGAGCTGAAGCCAGGCTAAACAGCCTTGTTTCTGAGAAAAGTTACTCACAGTCCTGCTCATAGGCTGCTTATGACTTGGGTGGTTTGGCACTACAGGAAGCAGGACTCCTCATGCGTTGCATCTGAAGTGTTTGTGGAGTTTGTTGACTGAGACTAAGAGGTTTTGTACATGAAGAGGGGTATCATCTGGGCACGCACTGGGGGTATGTGTGCAAATGGGTGTTTTGGTGCTCGTAGGCACGTGTACACAAGACGCCTTATGTAATTCTTCCCAGAACTCCACTGATCATCTGCTCTGCACAGACATGACTGCACAGAGGCCTTTTATTGTGCTTTATAAATATGCACCCTTGTTGTCTTATCCCTGTTGGTTTGGTTTCCAAGAACAGGATGGATAACAAATCTTCTATTCTCTCTCTCTCTTTTTTTTCTCCCCTCCTTCTTGAATCTCTTGAGGTTTTTTCCCTTTCAGTTCTCCAAAGAATCTAAAGCATTTTTGTGGTTCTCCTGTAATGATACCATGTCTAAAGCAGGGTGCCTGGCAGACCACTGAATACAATACACACACAATGTGTGCATTCGCTGTAACAATCATGAAAACTTCAATGACATTTAACTAATTTTTTTCCCAAGCTGATGGCTCATGTCAACAACTTCTTCAGCTGAAATATCTTTAATATGGCCAAGCCAAGGACCATCCCAATGTTACCTGCTCCTTGGTATCCTCTCGTGTTTCTTGCAGCCTCCCCAACAATTTGATGACCAACCAGTTAATTGCTGTTCCAAAATGAATGTATGAAGAACACCATTTTAAGCTTTTTTTTTTCTTGTAATCAATATGTTATTTGAGAGCTGTAGATCCTATGTTTGAAAAACATAACGATACTGTAGGTGGCCAAGATTAGCTAATGGGACAGTGGTATAAGGCAAAAGAAAGACAAGGGATAGTCCTGCCCAACAACTGGTGTCAGAATCAGGGTGGGCAGCTTGCCTCTGGTGAAGTTTGCTTGCTAGAGGAAAAAGTTGTCAGAGGTGATGCCTCAGATACCTCAGAGCTGGGCTTGATTAAGTGGGAAGCCCCATTTTTCTGAAATAAATCCTCATTTTACCAAATTTTCTCAGGTCTGTGGACTTAGGTCTCTGGTGCCTGCTCACAGCCCTGCACCAAGCCCTGTTCTGGTGCTTGCAGCACTGCAAGGCTTGGTGCATCTGAATTTTTGGGATGGGAGCAGGGAAGGATGGACAACCGAGCCATAAACTTGTTTCCAGGACATTGTGCAATATATATTTGGACCCTGCAAAGGTATGCAATCTAGTTCACAGATCCTCAAAGCCTAGATGTGTTATTTCACTTCTCCCTCAGGCTGCTATCTCGCAAACCGCTGCAGAAAGCACGTGTCTGATGAGTCAGAGGAATTTTCTTGCACAGAAGGAACTTAAATCCAGCTCTTGTGCGTCCCAGGGTGGTGCCTTAACAGCAGCAGCTAACTTTTCCTTTCTCTTTTTTTCTAAACAGGTTGTAACATGAGTTTGGTTGTCTGCAAACTGGTTGCATCTGTGGCTATATAGTCCTTTACCCTTATTTTGTCAGTGTTCTGCCTTATAACCAGCCCTGCCTTTACAGACAGTCTTGGAATAAGGGTGTATCATACAAATTCCCTTGTTAGAGGGGGAAAGAAGTGGAGGAAAAAATGAAATAAAATTAAAAAAAAAAAACCCCAAAGAGAGAGAGAGAGAAAGCAATGATTGTCTAAGTGTCTCATTTTGGTTTTGATATGATGGTGCATACGTGCAATCATCTAAATTACAATTTATTCATGCCTTACAATGGAATGATATTAATCAGGAGGCAGCATATTGTTAAGCAGATCCCAGTAAAACAGCTCCATAGACTGTTTTTCCTTTGTGCTGTTTAAGTGCTCTTGTGTAAGTCCTGCAGAGGAGTTTACTTTTCTCTTTTTATAGTTCAGATAAGTTTAACAAAGAGAAAAATAAATCTCCTGTGTGTTTCACTGGGTGAAAATGAATTCCATAGTTCGGGGATATCTAAAAAAAAAAATGTCAGGCATTAAGGAATCAAAGAAACTGCCTGGAAATGGTCGGATAAATTTCATTTTAAATGGGTTGACTCTTTAGGAAGTTGATAGAATTTCATAACATCAGGAAACCTACGTATTTAGAACAAGTACAGAAATGTTATCAACCTCCCTTACATTATTTTTTTACTCTGTATGGAAAGCTTTCTAGAGTCCAGGTAAACCTGAGTTCTGAAACGTAGGAACATCTATATTTATATGTACATTTCAGACAACACCTGAAATGGGATCTCCTCTGCCTGAGCTTTTAAAACACTTGTAAGAGATCCTTCAAAGGTTCTATTCACATGTGGAGAATACTGTTAGCTTCAGCAGGCATCTTCTTGTGTGGCTTCTGATGTTCCAAAGTTAGTCTCACTCTCCTGGTGGCAGAGCCACCTTCTGGAAGAGATGCTCTAGCCATAGACCAAATTCTCCCAGTCAGGAGTTGTTCCCAACCCAATATCAACCTTCTTTTGAAGAAAATTAACTTTATTAGTTGAATTACTGTTTTGATGTCTTTTATTTGGAACTGGGAGCTTAAGAAAGGATGCTGGAAGGAAATAATACACTGCTAGTAGCTGAACAAAGCTTTCCACAGAAAATTACAAGCTTTAACATTAAAGAGAACTAAGGGACTCCTGTACCTATTTATTGATTTCATTATTACCAAAAAGGCTTTTTAATTGACAGAATTGTACAGAATGGGAAGCACGCTGTGGAACAATGAGAAATTTTCAAGACAATTTTTTACTTGGTGCCTGCATTGTATGTTGTGTATATAGCATGCTGAACTGAGGCCCCTGGTAAAGAAGTAATGTCTGATGCTTGGGAGCTATTCCTTCCAAAATTACAACAAAACAGAATAAAGCAAGCTCCTGAGAGCATGAGATTTGTCAATTTGCTCATCAGAAGAATGGCCTGAGGTTGCAGAAAGTTCTTCTTGGGCAGCAGTAAATTTGCAACAGCCCAGTAGCAATGTGGTATCTACACTGTTACATGAATAAAATAACCAGGAGCTGATCCTGGTCCCAAAGCCAAATGCAACACCCTGGTTGATATTCGTATTAAAAAAGGTCAGCCCTCTCCATGGCAGATGTGTCTTGGGGAGAGCTGGCTGAAACTGTCCAAAGCAAAGCCACGGGAAGAGCTAACAGCTGAAGAGTACGACCAATGACTCTTCTTAAATTTAGTATTGTAGATGTATCCAGAAAATAACTGGCTTTTGTGTTTTTGTTTTTTTTCTTTAGTGTTAGAGGTATGTCCAGAGGTGTCCTCACCGTCAGACTCAGGTAAGTCACCTCAAACCTCAGTTAAAGTTGGAAATTTCCAAAGGTATCTGGGAGATCACTTTCCTTACAGTCTGGGCACTCAGTCCTGAGGCATTAATGTACCCTACACATGGCAAAATAAACATATCTGTATCCCAGGTTGCTTTCCTCTCCAGAGAGCAGCCTATCTCTCATCTGTGGATTAAGTCCTTTATGGTGTGTGAACTCTGGCAAAGTTCTCCATGCATTTGCATACCCTTCATGAATGAGATATCTCACAAGCCTTTAGAGAAGTCTGATGCTACAGTTGAATATCCTGCCCATGGTGACACTGAGCAAAGAGTGCTGGCTCCTTCTCTGAAAACCTGTGCCAAAGGACATCTTGATCTTCCTAGGCCCATTCCCCTGTTCAGTATAGAACAATGTATTTTAAACACACTGTGTTACAATAGTTAATTAGAGTATATGACATTTTCATGAAGAGCAAGAAATGATGATAAATGCATGAATAATGACCTGGGAATGGATCAGCTATTTTATCATAAATGAATGTCAATGAAGTGTAATTTTCTGCTTTAGGAGGATTCCTGCACCTGGTAATATCCTTAATAAACATTAATTAAAAGGTTAATCTGTTGTAGAAATTGCTTTTCTCTGAAGCCACCTGAAATCAATTTGAACCCAATTACAAGCAGTTATCTATTGTTTATGTGGTTAAAGATTAGAGAATACATTTCTGCTTGTCAGGAGCCATCAGAGCAGATTTTGAATGTCATGATCAGAGGTGATTCTGAATATTTGAATGCACTTTAATGAGCATAGAAAAACCATTAGAAAATGTAATCAGTCATATTTGATGACTTGACCTTGGGACTTTGATAACAAGGGGTGTAATCATTTCTGTCTAAAGTGCCAACAGGATTTGCTCTTGAAATCAATTGACCATTGCTTGCTCACTGAGAGGGGTAATCTTCCTTGGCAAAGGAGTATAAATTACAAAAACCCTGCGAGTTATATAACTAGGTTCAGAATGCTATCTCTCACAGAGTCACGAAGTATGATATGCAGCTGAAAAGTGATCAAAGGATAATACTCTTCAAAGAAGTTTTGGAGACAAGCGGCACTTAGTAATTCCAGCAAAGTTCTGTTCTGTACATGCTCAACTGCACTGAACGTTCAGCTGCAAACCACTCTGCAGCAGCAAAGGGTGTTTATGTTGCCTTATTTTCATGGAAAAGTGTTTGAGGTTGATAAAGTATAGCTCATGCATCATTTGCATCCCATTTGCATCCATGTTGAGTGGAACTTGCTCTTCCTGCTGTACAGGAAGACCTGCACACATTTGGCTACAGGACCCAGGAGAAGAAATGAAAGAGTGGGGTCTTAATACCTTTTCCCACAAAGGATAGGTAGATGTAAAACTCTCATATAAAAGTTATGTCCCTTTTCCTCATCGCAGCTTTTGTTCCAGACCAAGCAGGTGCTTGAGCCTGACTGTAGTTTCAGGGATACGAGTAACCCCACTGAAGCCAGATTATACACTTGCTTAAGAACAGAACTTCTTACAAGTGACTTTGGACGTTTGAAAATTTAGGCATATCTTCCATCATCAATGGAGGGAGAGAGAGAAAGAGAATTACAACTCTGGAGAGCACTTCCCTTATTGTAAGATGAGTATTAAATACGACTGAAAGCAATTTCCCTCTGGAGGGATTGAATTTCCTCTTCATCAGCTATGAAGGGAATTTAGAGGAAAGAGCTTAGGATTTGGCTAGCTGTGGCTGAGATTCATATACACAGGAAATTTCAGCCTTTCTCTATTCACTGATTCTTTAGGATGACCATTTTTGAGAAGCCAATAGAGGTAACTAAGGCATATGAACATAAGCAAGAGATGATCTCAACTATTTCCCAGCAGACTGTCCTACGGGAAGGAAAGGACCTCAAAATAAATGCCTGCCCACTCTGAGTGAGCAATGAGATTTCAGCAGCAACATACTCAGACATATTAGGACTTCTTTAACACTCTGGTGTACTCAGTGGTAAAAGATTGCAGACATGCTGTAACTGCTAAAACATGTTTTCATCACATTTGTGAGGAGGTGAGAGGATTTCAGATTGAAAATCCATTTTTAAAGTTCTTCCATCCACATTTAAAAACTGCTTTCCTAAATCTCTGAACACATAGAAAGGCAGTTTTCTTTAAAGGCATCATGTTGTATTTCTTGGCTACATTCATCAGTGAATCCCGCGTCGTTTGGTAACATTTGTAAAATCCAATCAGGTTCTTAACTGGAGAAATAATGACTGATAGCTTCAAACTAAGTGAAATTTTACAAAATCATACTCAGCTTGTTAATGGTAAAAAAATTCCATTTCGTAACCCAAAATGTTGAGTTTCCATTAAATGAGGCTGTATAAAATTTCCAGTTTAAATAGTAGCAGGCTAATGGAATAATGATGTATTTATCTGTTTGTGTTGTTGGGTTTTGTTTTGGTTCTGGTTTGGTTTGGTTTTTTTTTAACATGGGAATGTTCTTTCAGTTGAGCAGTCTGACAGTCAACCTTAAGGACTACATCTCAACAACAAAAAATACCTGCAGATTGTACTTTGTTAAGCTAGGAAAGCACCAACAGCACTATAGAGGAAGGGAAAAAACCCCAACCCAACCCAACCTTCATTTCTCACAATGACTTTCCAGTTCAAAGTGTATGAAAGCTTTGCAAGGGTTCTGCTGAAAAGTGCTGGAATTCCATTCACACAACAACCTGTGGGTGTAAAATTCGCTGCACAGCTCATGGGAAATTCACTGTTACGTTGTTATGATTACCAAACACTTTGTCTTTCGTGTATTTGTATGCTCTAATGATGCTCACAGTATAAACAAAAAGTTGGGTTTGATTGCCCTTTGTTTTGTATTCAATGAGTGGCTTAAATAATGCAGCAGAGGGCTATTGGTGTGTGGTGTTAACTGGGGATGAAGAATATTGAAGGGAATTTAAACTGTAGCCTAAAATTCCACTAGAAAAATTAGAGGAGAACCTCATCCTCCGGCACATGCCTCTTCCTGGGAGCCACGGTGGTGGCATGTCCTTGGCTGTGGTCCAGCACAGTAACTGGGGGGACTGGTTGCTCTGGCTGCTCAGAGTTTTTGGTGAGAAAAGTTTCTCTTTGGCAAATTACATAAAGAATGAAAATGAAACCTGGGGAGAAGTTCCCTGCTGCCTTTGTCGATGTATTAACAGGTCCATCCATCCCGCTCCATCACATTTTAGACTTTAGGGCTGTTGTATACAAGTGCCAGTTTCAGTTCCACCTAATGCCTTTTACTTCAGTATAAACAAAGATGGCAATATCTTGAGTGTTGGAACCTTGATATCAATGTTCTTTCAGAGGAACAGTCTGACAATCAACCTTAAGGATTGCATCTCAACAATAACAATGCCTACAGATTGTGCTTTGTTAAGCTAGGGAAGCACCAACAGCCCCATTACCTTCAGATTGCTTCCTACAATGGGTGATTTTATTTGATTTTGTATTGTCGTTGGGCTTTTACAGTTTAAGTTGATATTTTCCATGCCGAGTGTCTGTCTGAGATATTGCCAGACTGTTCCAAGCACTTCGGAGAGTTTAAGGGAAAACACTGTCTCTGTATTGTATCTTGGTGAACTTTTTCTTTCTGAAGTACTCTTGCATTCCCCCAAGAGAAGAGGGAAAGGCTTGAAATTTGGCAGGAAGAGTCCTCTGAAGCAGGAATATAATGTTGGCTGCCTTCAGGAAAATCTGCCCAAATTTGGCCAAGTTATAAGCCTTTGAAAAATGGTTTGTGGACTGTTGGCAGCAAAGGACTCTGACCTCTCGGAGCATGTTCCCCTATGGAAGCAGGGACTGAACACACCTTTTCCTGCAATCATGGATGCAGGATATGCTGGGGTCATCATGACTCTTTCTGGGTGTTTCTTGCCTTTTTTCAGTGCTCACTGTGTTCCTCTCCATTTCTTGATGCTTAGGCATTGAATGAGAAGGAAGTGTGGAGGAGAAAACCAAAGAGACCCATGGTGGAGAGGGAAGAAAACTGGCAAGCTGGCAGAGGGATGAGAGAAACCAGCAGGGAGGAGAAAAGCTTGGTTCACTGACAGGCTGAAGAGGATGGGAAAGAAAGAAGCAAACCTTGAAAGACTCAGGCAGAAGGCTGATGCTCTTGGAGCAGGCTCTGCTGCAGTGTTGGAAAGAGACCCTCAAACTCTTGGTACTACCATTCTTCTACTATCAGCTACAGTCTCCAAAACACACTGGACAGATAGCATCTCCCCAGCAGTAGGAGCTCCTGGAGGATGCAACAACCTACTGTTGTTTTCTACCAGACCTCATAGCATTGGAGAGAAAGGGATCCCACCCATCCTGGCCAAGGTAGACAGAAGATGCTCTATGGTGTCTTCTGCCTTTTCTGTCTGCTTCTTTCCTCTTTGGCTGAGGAATACTGATGCAGAAAACAGCCTGAAAGAACATTTATTCAGGCTGTAAAGTCAAGCATTTCAGTGCTAGAAAACGCTGCAAACAGAGTTGCTGAGCAACCATAGGCTTGAACCTTAATTAGTGCACACACCTTAGGAGCCAACCATTAATTACATGATCACATGCCATTTTTCCCCCCCCAACAAGTTACAAAAGATTAATTGGCTGAGCAGTCCTGAGCATGTTTTATACAGATTCCTTGGACCTCAGCCCAGTGGTTACCCAAGAGAGGTGTGCGCAGAGCACTCAGCCGTGGGCTTGTTCTAGCAGCCTGATCTGTGGGAGTTGCACAGGTAAGGGTTCATCTCACCACACTCTTCTCAGTGCCAATCACCCAGTTTCTGCTACAAGGCTGTGCAGCGTAAGGGGTTGTCTTTAGTCATGTTTTCTGGGGGGGCTGTGTGAGGTTGTAGTAAATTAGTTGTCACAACAAACCCAACTGAAAGCAGTTGTTGGTTCTCTTGCCAGTAGAAGACCCTGAAGCTGCAACTGGGAGCTATCTGGCTGGCATCTCCTGCTGCTCCTGCTGCCATACCAGCGACAGGTAAGGGTTTTGTCAGCAGAGGAGCTGATCCCATGGTATTTCACTAAATCCTCAGCCAAGGGTTTACCAGCAGCAGCTGGGTGAACTCAGCGTGACCTAAAGGGCTGTCTGCGGAGCCAGGGGAGCTGTTACACCCATGGTGCAGTATGTACTAAAGCAGATCAGCGTCATGGTACTTAGTACCCAACTAGGTCAATCCTTCATCTGCGGTAGTACACAGTGTGTAAGTGCACTTAGAGGTGAATGAAAGACTGGAACTGGCAGATAAGAAGCTAGGATTTGATGTGTAGGGGGTAGGATGTGTCCTTCCCCATGGATACTGATCTAGATTGGGCTCTCCACTAATCCCGGTGAATTAACCCAGGATTCCCTGAAACTTCCGAAAGCCTTTGCTCTTTGCAGCCACATCTCATGCAAGAAACCACAGTCTTGCAAGCAGATGGCTGAGAAGGGCTTGTTAGCAGATAGCATCCCTGCATGTAAGGTAAGCATGGTCACCAGCAACTGCTCACCCCGTGAAGGTTTGTGCTGCAAAGATGCTAAACCACCAGCTCTCTGGCTGTGGATTTTCCATCAGTCAAATGCCCATATTTCAATCAGATTCAAATAAGCAAATGCAAATAGTCACTTGCACCTTTCATATAATCTCAACGACGTCCTGCAGCCAACCCTCACATTGATTCCGCTCCTGCTTCATGGGGGGGAAACTTTGCTTTGCCCTTTATTCCAGAAGCTGCTTTACCCATGTGTCCTGCTTCCCACTGCTGCTCTATCTTTCACCCACAACTCATGTTACTGATGCTGATTTGATACTGATACTGATACTGATTGGCCCCAGACTATATCCTTTTTTCTTCCCCATTTTCAGCCTCACATCCAAAATCAGGGGAAGAAGGACACCCAGTGCTGCTTTCCATCCCAGGTCTTAACCTGACCTCCCGTGCTCCTTGACCCTTTCCTTACTCTACTGCTGAGGTAAACGGTGTACAAGAGGTAAGAGTTTTCCTCCCTTTTGCCAAAGAGGCAAGAAAAAATATTTGCTGCAGCTCAGACTGGTGATATCTTCTGTTTCACTCCCTCAGTAGCTTCTTCTGTGATTGACAGGTTTCATCCAAACTTGGCAGTGGGATAGCTGCAAAGACAAATAACTTCCCACAAAAGTCATCCCTCCTCCTTCTGCTGTAGCTGGGGACAGGGGTGACCACACTTCAAATATCTGCAAGATTTTTTTATTCCCATTTAGTCCTTAGAGCTGATTTGGTTTTGGTCGAACGAAATCATACCCAGTGTGCTGCCAAAACAACTTGAAGGAGAAAGGATTTAGGGGGGGAATGGATAATTTTGAAGATACATGTGAAGGAAACAAAAAAACCCATATAATGTAATTGTAAGCCCTTCAGTGACACGAATCTTAAAGCACTGTGTTGTTCATTGGTGGTATTTCTGGATGGAAAGAGCCTGCACCTTTATCATCAGTGATGAGACAGACCATCTCAAGTTTTTCAAATAAATCTCTCCCTCTCTCTGTCACATTCTTCTGAAATGGTGCATATCCTTGAAGTATTTGTTTCTCTGGGAACATGAGGTACCGCCAGAAAACTACTTAGATCATTTATTACTCCTGAATATTTAGAAATCGTTAACCTTTACACACTCCACCCAAGGAAACACTGGGAGAGGCTGTGGCATTTCTTTAACTCTTTCACTTCTGCTCCTTCTTTTTAATCTCTCCTTCTCTTGCATGTCTGCTTATGACCAGGCAGTTTTATATGGGGTTTATGTTCCGGGTGATTCTGCAGTGATAGAAGGATAAAGAAGACACATTTTTACTTAGAGGCAAAGAGATCTTTGTTGGAGGCTGTTTCTGCTCTTTAAAGCATTAACATATCCAGATGTTACCAGAAATGGTGAATAGGTCCAGCTAAAATGCAGAACAGATGGGATCTTTGCTCCAAACTCTTTCAGGGTCAAAGGCCAAATCTATTCCCTGTTCTGCTTCTTTTTTTTTTTTAATATGAAATTAGAAATGGAAATAATAAAACATCTCAAGAGGCTGTTTCCCTTCTATTTCTAATTGTCAAAACCCAGAGATAGATTCAAGCCCACTAAACCCCATATACAGTTAAACTTCCCCACTGGTTGATGAGCAGTGGAAGACAAAAGCAGGCTGGGTGAGCAGCTCCTTATTTCCTGGACCTAAGTCTGGAAATCATTCCCAGATGCACCCAGTTCCCAGCACCACACAGCTGGATCCCACTTGCCACATGCCCAGTGGGAAGTGGTACTGCCTGCAGCTCAGCTGGGAGATCCTGCTTGCAGCCTGCAGTGCATTAGAGGCTGACATTTGCTCTTTGGTCCTGCCTTTGGGCCACATAAGGACTAAGCCAAAGGCGAATCCTCTTCTCTCCTATCTAGCAACCAGTTTCAGCTAAAGAGGGCAGTTCTGAGAAATTGCAGTCAATGCAGTGTGATGATTTCAAAGAGAAACAGCTCAACTTTTCAGTTCAAAACATTTGTTTTTGTTTTGAGGTTTTCCTGCCTGCAATAAATAAAAAGGGGTGAAAAGTTTAAACACAAAAATAAAGTGTTTTGTTTCAGGTTGAACCAAACGCTCACTTGATCCAAAGTGGAATTTGGGGGGTTTATTGTTTTACCAAGAAAATACAGCTTTATTTCCTGTCAACCCAAAACATATTTTTTAATTGTAGGCTTGCTGTGTTGAATTCAAAAGCCAGTTATTCCTACTGCTCTTTAGGAAAAACACTCCGGAATTAATTTTTTTCTGGGAAGTCAGGTGAAGCTTCACAGAACAGTGCATGTGCGTGGGGGAAAGCGATGAGGGAGCAGAACTGAAGATGAAAACTAGCAATTGATGAAGGTCCAAGTAACATTGCAAGTATGGCATTGTGGCTGACGAGGTTTTGAAGCCACCCTGGACAGTCATTATTTGACAGCAGGATAGCAGCTATGGGGCTGGGTTTCTCTTGCACAGTCCAGCTGTGGGCCAGCTGAGCACCGCTGCCCTTCACAGGCTGCTGATGCTGTAACCCCTTTGGGAAGGATGGGACTGTGCCTGTGCACGGGCAGCTGCTGGTGCTTGTGGCCCCAGTGCCACCAGGGCTGTGTCCCCGACCTGCTTCCAACTTCAGCTCTGCACAACGCAGAGTCTTTTCTGGCTGAGCACGTGACTTTGACCATCAGAAAACAGGGTGGCTGCATTTGGGGTGCAGGTTCTGCCGTGTGCAGATCTGCGTGGGTCGGTGGGAAACAACTGTACACTGTGCTCGCTTGTTTTAGTTGGCCTGATCAGCAGCTATAAAGTTAAGACTTGCACATTAATATCCATTGGGACAGAAATCCCTGCAGCCTGTAGCCTCTGCAGATGTGGTAAAGAAGTTAAATGCAGCTTCATCCCTACAAGTGTCACAATCTCTCTTCACAATTGATAAAGGGAGTGAATTTATCGGTGGGCACCACATGTAGCCAGATCCTCTGGCCAGCTGGGGGAAAATGCCATTAAACAAAAACCTGGCTCTGGGACTGTGCTGCAGTCCAAGCAGATCTCCGAGCCCACTCTCAGCTGATGAAGTAGCTGGGATTATGCATTACCCCACAGGGCACAGAGAATGGCATACTTCTCAAGCAAATTCAGCCAGCAGCATTGTAATTAAGGTAATTACACCGTAGCCTTCAGTTAGGGTAAGAAGTTGCTGCTATGCTTGCGTGCGTTAGGCAGCAGTGTAACACATGCTGCAGTGTTTCTGTGTGTGTGTAACCCATGCTTTCCTCCTGCTCTACTTCTACATGATGATCCAATGCTAGAAGTATTGGCCTCCGTAAGGTCCTTCTCATTTCTTTTACCCCTCTACCAGACTGTCAGCTGAACCTGAGAAGGAAATGGGGAATTTTTGGAGCCCTTCCTCTAGTAACAAGTCCGCCTGTGTGTCCCACACAAGATCCTTTCCGTGGGAGGAGCTGGGACCATCATGTTCCACGGACAACGTCCCCACCACACCAGCCAAGAAGAACCTTTCCCCTAGCTGAAAACAGTGCTGCGCTTGTCTCAACTGGAAGCCAAACTTGGGTTATCTCACAAATTACTGTGTTAAAGAAATCTTGACGGAGTGAGATGTTGGTAAACAAGAGCTGGCTGCTCCTATGATTCACCACCTTCTTACGCACTTTAAGAGAAAATTTCTCCACCCTCCTACGGCCGTGGGGAACCGCAGACACAGTGGAATCAGTGCCCTCCCGCAGGCAGCCAGCATCCCCCCAAAGTGTGCAAGGCTGTGGACAGCATTTTACGTGGCAGCAGAGGTCAGGGCAAAAATACAACGTGCGACTGTTTGTCCAGGCAAGGAAGGGATCCTCAGAAAGACCTGAGAAGTGTCCAAAGCACGTTCTGGAGCTGTCCTCTGTCAGCCTTGCAGGAGTGGCCCAGGTTGTGGCCCAGGGGTGAGGAAAGCAGCCAAGTGCTGCTGGGCAAGCGGGCAGGGTGGTTTTGTGGGCAGGGAAGGGCGAGGCGGGCAGGCTGAGCTGCGAGATGAGCCTGGCCACAGGTTCCCTCCCCAATGTTCCACCAGCAAGCATCTCACATTTTGTGTGCTCTGGTTTTCCTCTCTGGCATCTACTGTGCTTCATTTCACTGCAGGCATCATGAAATTTCATTCATGGAGGCCCTACCAAAAAGCTTCTTACCACCCAAATGGACACTGGTGTGTGTCGTTGGCTCTTACAGCTTCAGCATGCTCATGCTGGAGAGGGAAACCCTGTGAATACATACTCCATCTGTTCAGCTTCACATTGGATCTCCGTGCTGAAGCAAGCTGCGCATGATACTTGCTGGTTCTTGAAAGCAATATAGTCACATCGGTATGGCACCGAGCCGAACTAATTAGCCCATCTTGGCAGGTCTAATTAGGCTGGGCAGGGAGCCACACTGATAGAGCTGTACTTCTGTGGGTTCCAGCTCTCACTTGGTCCCAGTCAGTGAAGATATCTGCCTGTAGACATGCCACCAGTGCTTCCAGGACTCGTGGAGAGGCCAGCTGAGGACTGAAGAGAATAGCTGGAGCTGGTGGGCTGAAAGACTGCTTTTTTCTCCCAAGACACATTTTTGGAAGAAGAAAAAAAAAAGCCATGCAGACTTTTCTTTGCTCTTTGACTTGCTGAGATGAGTTCTGAAAATACCCCACACCTGATGGGTGAGGTCAGACACTTTTGTGTTCTGCTCAAAACCTTTGTGACATGAAAGCAGTGACTCTAAGGGGAGAAGCCACAGGAAAGCCTCAGTCAGAGTCTCCTGGTGGATGTAAATCTTAATAACAAAATGAGTTTGTGCATCCTTTCCCATCCCTTAGCAAGGGCTGTGCTCTCTTTTGGACTGATGGTTACACAGGTCTCAGTTTGTTATCAGCTGAGGGTTAGTCTTGATTTGGCTGTATCCACCACTGTGTCACAGAGCTGAGATGGCCCCCACGTGCTCCTAAAGGTCAGCCTAACCCAAGGAAGGCAAAAAGCAAGGACCCTGGGAACTGGAAAAGTACGGAAGCTGTGGATCCCCCAAGTGATAGACACCTAGAAAAGTAGAACCTTAGAATCCTGGAAGCTGAGAATCTTGGAACACAAGAACATTAGAATGCTAGGAGC
>JANHFX010026297.1:16145-29810 GCA_027560015.1 Chloroceryle amazona
CCACTGGATCCTAAAGTTCAGCCTACCCCAAGGGAAGAAAAAAGCAAGGCCCAGAAACGCAAGCAGCATCCCCCCCGGCCATTATGTGCCCTGCCATGGGGTGCAGCAGGAGTCAAGCCTGTTAAAATTGGTTGGAGGAGAAGTGAGGAGGTGGATACCAAGCCACGGCTAGCAGTGGAGGCAGGAATCCAGATGGCCACCCTCCTAGATCAACATTGCAAACATGTGAATCAAAAAGAGAGACTGTCACAAAAGTAAACAGCGTACGAGAGAGGGCCATAATGCTTGGCCTGGCCACCTTCCAGGTGTCCACCCTCTTATCGCACAACGCGCCGCGGTCAAACACGGGAGAGGACCCCGAGCATCTGCGCCCGAAGCACCTAATGAGTGTTTGCACGGCAAAGCAGAGGGGTGGAGAGAAGGCTTTCGAGCACGTGGCAGGCTGCCTGGCCAGCACAGCGTGCGGCAGGGGAGGAAAGACATGAAACAAAAGCTTTCCTGCAGGAGCAAAGAGAAAAGACCCACTGCTGACAGAAATGAAACAACACAGCCCGCTGCGGAGGCCAGAGCTCCTGGGGCAGGCGAGGCCAATAGTTGTAAAAACAGAGTTTTGAAGTAGGAAATGTAACATGACTACAAATTGCCTCGCTAACCCCCAGCTCCCACCACGTGTAATGGGGATGCCGAGCAGCCAGGCAGTGAGCTGGCAGTGGGATGGGGAACAGCTCCTGCCTTGCATTGGTTTAGGGCACCCACTGGAGAGCTTTGCACCCCCACCCCTCCAACCTTTTCCCAAAACATACAACTGTCCCAAATAGGGATATTCTCAGCAACAGTGTTCCACCCTCCCTACCCCCGCCACCCCACCCCCAGTGGTAAAGAAGCTGTTTTTTTGGAGGCTATCTGCCAACACCAACAATAACACGGTGCCATTAATTCCCACCGGACCTTACTCACAATGGCTAAACTGGGCAGATAATTTACAACTGATATATCTGTTGTGGAGACAGGACGCAGGCATTTTTACCAACGGGTCATCTGAGCCTCAGAGCAGAGTCAAAACACATGGTGTAAAATACTTTTTCCTCCTGTTTCCATCCTGGCTGAGCTGCACGATGGTGGAGGACTGCAGGTTTTGCAGTCACAACCCTGGGTATTGCTTAATTTTCTTCTTCTGTTTTAGTGAGTCTTCTTTTTTTAGATAAATATTTGCTGTGAATGGGAAGAAAAGATGAAAAAAAAAAAGATGACTGGGAAGGATTTCTGCTGAGCTGTTTACATCATTTACACTTTCTTCACAGGCACAGAAGTTGGAGATGGAAAAGCCATCTTAAGTCATTGAGGGTGAACTTTTCCAAGGAGTTTAAATTACTTACCACTCTGACAAATGACCTCCAGAAAAACTCTGTGTGGCAATTGCAGTTCTTACAGTCCACCGATCTCTTTTCCATTCCTTGGCTGGAGATCACCATCCCCACAACAGTCAGAGGAAGACCTGTGCCTGTGCCTAAGCAGCTCCACTTAAGAAACCAGGCAATGAACTGAGACTGCTGAAGTTCACCTCATGCTGTTGGCTGCTCTGGGGAGAAGCAAGTGCTGAGAGAGGGGCATGGAGGAGAAGTAGGAGAAACTTAAGGTTGGCCTTCTCTGCATCCATCAGATCTTGTTGAGGCTTTAATTCCCATGTAAAATGTGACCCGTGGTGCCACGCACGATCCTGATCTGCTTCTAGAGTGAAATGGGAAGGTCTGTGAAAGGGTTTGTAGTGACAGGACAAGGAGCAATGGGTTTCAGTTGGGAAAGGATGGGTTGAAACTGGATATTAGAATAAAGTTCTTTACTCTGAGGGTGATAGATCACTGGAGACCCCATCCCTGGGGTCATTCAAGGTCAGGGGCTCTGATGCAACCTGCCCTAGGTGGAGATTTCTCTGCTTGTGTAGGGAGGTTGGACCAGGTGACCTCTGGAGGTCCCTGCCAGCCTAAAACATTCAATGATCCTATGAAATCACTCAAGCAGAGGTCTGCAGAGGAAATTGGGTGCATACATAAGCATGTAGGATTCAAGGAAGACCTATAAAAATGCCCACCAGGCTAGACACTCAACTGTCCTTAAAATGCAGAGGAGGCAGACACTGAAAGAGCAAAAACAATGCAGCTTGTATTTCCTACAGTAGAATAATTAAGAAGCTGTTTAGCAGCTTTTTCTGATTTTCTCCTTCCTCTTAAATGTATCCTTATTCTTCTTCATTCTCTCTTTCCTGGGATTTCCCCTCCCCCAAAGACCGCTTCTTTTTCAGACAACATGTTTTGTTTCAACATGGAAGTTCACCGTTCATTGAAATAAAACAAAGATACCCCCAGGGATATTACTGACCAAATCCTGCCTTGTATTCCTAACATCACCATTTCAGAAAGCAAAACAGTGCTGCATGGCTGAGGAGATTGCTCTTCTTCAGAAGCATCCCTTTCAGCTCAGTTCCTCTTCCATAGGTAGCTCTTCTATCTCAGAAGGCACGTGAACAACAAATGCCCCTACAGAAGGTGAAGTAGGTGGTAGTAAGTAGGGAGGTTGTACAATAGGTTTCAAACTATGCTGGTGTGAAAACTGATCAGAGATCTCTTGTAGTGTCCTGTCCCTGGGAAGGAGCCAGTCATGGTGGTGACAATATTGTACGAGCACGGGGACAGGAGAACAGAAGAAGCCACTGCCCTTGATACGTCCTGAGCTGTTTTTGTGCAGTCAACAGATTGTCCTGAACCTCTACATGAAGGCCCTGGGTGAAAGCACTGCTGATTCTCTTTGTTCAGAGAACTCTGGTTTAGCAGGCCTGAGGAATTAAGTTGGAGGGATAGAGAGAACTGGAGGAAGAGTGGAAAAGAAAGGGCGGGTGGGTACAAATTATTTCATTATGAACTTTCCATGAAATAGCAAGGGTAGAGTCGGGGGACACACACATTAATTTACAGCAGTAGGTTGTTATTGCAGCCCTTCTTCAACCAGTCCTGTTACAGGAAGATAAATAAAGCCCCAGCCAAATCTAAGCCTGCTAGTTTGGAGATTTATGTGCAACTTCTACCCAGCCTGATAATTCCGCTGCGCGACCGACCAAAGGTCTTCCCTTGCAGGGTTGGATGTTGTTAAAGGCACTGATATTCGGAACTGGAACACAGCAGGACGCTGCCTGATGAGGCTGTTACTAAATTTCGGTGGCCAAAAGCAACTTGTTGATCTCTGTGAGTGCATTGCTTACAGCACTGGGTATGGGGCTATCTCACAGTACAGCAAACACGAGGCTTTTTTTTCTCAGTGACCACGCAGAAAAGCCAAGCTCTGTTTGCTCGTTGAGAAAATGCTTACACTAGCTTATTTTTCCCCCTGAAACTCAACTTTCCTAATTCTGTGTGGGAGGGCTTTTTTTTTTTTTTTCCAGGCTTTTTAAAGTAATATCAGTATTATGACTAATGAGGCAGTGGAAAGCAAGCTGGTCTGTTCACTGTAGCTAATGACTCCATTCCCGTGAGTCTAATCAAAGATTTGTACATTTAATTGCTCTCAGGTCAGCTCTAGCCACCTGCCATTTCTGCCACACCTGAGCTCCCTTCTCTGTGGCCCGTGATTCTAAATGAATCCATCTCTTTTTCTAAGGGAAGGAAAACAGAGCTGCCAAGCAACCCTGAACTGGTGCTTTACCCGTAGAGCAAAGATCAAACGCTCTGCGCTGTCACTGAGCAATATCTATGTTAACCAACTGTGGCACAGGTTTGGCAAAGATTTATTCTCCTCATATTGGAGATCAGGAAAGTGAGAAAGTCACCCTTGTCTGGACATGCCCTGGACTTGAGACAGGCTTCTGTCCCAGTCAGAAGTTGTTGAAGAAGTGAGGTGTTGGCACAGCACTGAACGAAGTTGAACTGCATTTATTTTTGGTTTTGTCTGATGGAAAATACCACTGAAGCCATTATTCCACTCCTGCAGTGGCCTGGTGTGGTATTTTAACCAACCTTTGTCCTCAGCATCACGATTCCTAAACATCCTGCCTTCTCCATAGGGAATTGATGCAGGAAATGTTGTGGGGCCATGTTCACTTGAATGTAAGAGATAACTCCTGTTCATTGTTCCAGGAAAAAAAAAAAAGAGAAAGAAAAAGGAAAAAAACCCAGTTGCTGCTAACATATTGTGCAAAGAAAATGTTCTTTGTAATCCTAGGTGGGTCAGCTTACTTCTGTCCAGGCAAGTGTGACTCCTATGAGCCAGATATCTAATGCCATGTATTTCTTCAAATGTATTTCCAGATAAATTGTTGAAGTTACAAGGAAAGATGCAGTCTGTGACATCACACTGAAATGTCGCAGTTTTTTAGATAACTTCAGTTTTTTAGCCTTTTTTTCAAGTAAAGTGAAGTGAAAATTATGGGACTGTGTGGTGTGGTCAGTCTAAACTGATCATCCCTCACCAGCTGCTTTTCTATTCTCAGCCAAGTTGAACGTTAAATACCAAAGGAAGACAAATGCAAGAGAGATTTCATGGCTGTTTCAAAAACATAAGTGCCCAGGTGGAGGTGGAAAACTCAACAAATACCTCCTATGAATGTCCCAAGGAGAGGAAGCCTGAAAAATGTTGTCAGCAAAAGAAGAGAGACCACACGGGTGCCTCAGCTCACAGCCTGAGATGGAGATGACCATAAACCACAAAACATAGATCTGTGGAATATGAGGTATCATTGATATCTCTTCTTGCAGAACCGCTTGGTTTCCTTTTGCAAAACATCACAGAAAACAAAGACACCATTAAGATGCAAGCTCTTTGACCTAAAACAATAAGTTTTTTGCAAGTGGCTCAATCCAAATTCAAGCTGAAGGTTTTTTGTCCCGTTGTGACAATGTGGAAAGGCTTTATAATAGCTTTTAATACAATTTACTTCAATTTTAGGAGTTTTTCCTCTGCCAGAAGAGTTTAATTTGCCATGAAGTCCTGTGAGTTTTCTCATTGTGAGTTGACAAATGCATAGATTAATTTAGGAGGGAAACCAAAGAATAAATTAAAGGATCTGAAAGCAATTAAAGGGTCTGTAGCTATTTGTATCAGTCTGAGAGCTTAGCGCTGAATTCTGATGCTCCTTTTGCTCTAAGGCTAACCACTGTTGTACTTTACTGCAGTGCAAACCTAAAAAGACCTTTACTTCTGGGTTATTTCTGTAATAATATGCTTAAAATTTCTGTTCATAGTATCCTACACCGTCTTCAGAAAACAAGCTGCCATGTGGGAGGGCATCTCCTTCCTTTCCTCTAAGCTGTCAGATAACAAAAGATTCACATTCCCATGGAGGGGAGCCAGATGCAAAGGTCAACTGGGGTGCTACCCAGTCTGTAATGCCTGATATGTGTGATAGTCATGTGAGCCACCTCCTAAAGATATAAACCTCTGGGTTTCTCTGCTTTCCTGTATTACTGAAACAGACCAGGAAAGGAAAGAAGACAGCGACCATTTCCATCAGTGGCCAAAGCATCTTACTAGACATGGGAGAGCCATGTTCAAGTTCATGCACTACCCAGAAAGGTTTCAAAGGTTTATAATTTTCTGAGGAGAATATTAAACATGAGGCTGGAGGTTCTTGCTCCCCAGCTCAGGCATCCATTCCTTCACCCACAGCATGCTCAAAGCAGTGTCTGTAGCTGGATGGTTTCATCCTTTCTTCAAAAAGGGGGAATCAAGGGTCCAATTTATTTTTGCTTGGCTACGTTTGGGGTGAGGATTCTAGCCAGATAACTAAAGCATATAAAAAGGCATAAGGTAAGTGATGATTTTCCTTCAGTGGCATTCTGAGCAGCTGATACTGGATCTTGCCTGGACTCCAACCTGGTCAGCCTTGTGGGGAGGTTGTCCAGAGTGTGCCTCACTGAGTCAGCAGCCTGGGGAAACAGCAAAGGAACCTCTAACTCTTGGCTGCCAGGTGGATTTAGGCTGAGCAAGGTGTTGGCATGCTCCAGCAGGAACTTTTCTTTTGCCTGTGCCTTTCTGGGCTTTGCCTTTGGGTAGCCACATGGTTCACACGCAGGAACTGGGCTTCCTGCTGCTAATTCCATGGTTCTCAGCAGTGCTAACAAAGGCTGAGCTGAACCATAAAGTGGAACACTGCAGTTCCTCCCCTCTATTGTGTGCAAAGTGATGCTACTGCAACGTCATAATGACAGCATTGATGGGGAGGCATAATTTCACATACTCAGTTGCAAGGCAGAGGTCTTTGACCTTTCACAGAGCTGTCTTGCAAAACTTATTGCCACACATCCCAAAAGCCAGAAGCTTTGTGGGATTTATGGAAAGGCTAGACAGGCATCTTGTGTAATTGGGAAGCCTCCAGTCCTCTTCTCCTAGCCTGTCTGTGCAGGGTGTAGGTGTGGAGCTATTCGGGACTTTGAGATGAGTGCAGTAGTGTTCATAGGAGGAGCTTTCCAAATTATAGAGGGTAGACACAGAGCTGAACAGAGGCTGTAAGTAGATTCAGGTCCTGCGCCTTTTCCACAAGTCACATCAACTCCAGCCACTAATTAATGTACTAAAGTCAGAACACAGCTCCACCCTGGTGTCTCTGAGGAGGCCTGAGCTCTGGGAAAGGGGTGATGCCATCAGCACTCTCAGAAACTGACTGGAGCATTCAGGATGGGTTTCCACCCCTTCTGGGGCCCTGGTCAGTTGGACACAATCTCCCCTGCTTGTCCAATGACCAACTGCAGAAAGGGGTAATACAGCTCCAGTGGGGCCTTTGAGCCAGAGGCTTCTGAGGATGGAGAAAGTCAGGAGAAAACACCAGTGACAGGATGGTCTGTGCCTTGTCCTCGCTTGGACCCTGCTACCCTGCTAAGCAAATGCTTTACCACTACAACCTCCAGAGCTGAGGATTTTTGTGCTAAACAATTAGCCACCCATTAAAAAATTATGTATTCTGGCTCAGTTCTTGGTAAGTAGTCTTTGTTATTCCTTGGGCTGTGTTTGTCTTCCACTTGACACCATTGTGAGTGCTGAAGACAAATACGCATTTGTTTTGATTTCCTCCTTAGCCTACACATAACTTACAATGGGAAAGCCTGGAAAGTCTGCAGGATAACCTCCACAGATAGCTAAATCCACTCTAAATGGCAATGAAAACATGGTATTCTAGTCAGGAGGAAGAGTGCATTTTCAAATGTAGTCTGAAAATGCTTTCTTGGGCAGTAATATAGTACCTTGGGTTTTATTCAGCTCTCAGCCAGGGGTTCAGATTTCTCCCCTGGGGTCCAGAAATTGGACATCACAAGCCACTTGGCATAATTTCATTAAGGCCTTGAAGTATAGCTCTGTTCCCTCTAAATACAGGAGCATATCCTCACAGTCAGCTGGTTCTGAAGCACCACCTGAAGCTCTGCAGGAAATCAATGACAGAATAAGGGGGCAACCAGCTCTGGGATGGCAAAACCAGGGATCTTCATCGTAGAGCTGATTGGAACCACAGCTTTCCTTAATTGGAGCTGAAAAGAATGTATTATCTTGAGAGAGGATCCTTGGAACATAAAAGCAACATTATTAGCTCTTCTGCAGTGGCATTCAAATGGTAATTTAACCTTTGTCTGCGAGAACAGATTAAAGGAAGAACTCAGAGCAGTCTTGTCTTTATTTTCTTCAGTTACTCTTAGCTCATGTACTTGCATTTCTGCCTCTGCATAAAGAAACTGAAGCTTCCAGGAAGTTCATTCCTCTCTTCCTTTTCCCTGGTAATGCAGACACCTGCCAGCTTTCCTGGTAGGAGAGTCTAGGGCTGGCAAATGCTGCCACAGATAAGAATGAGGATGAAGCCAAACTGGAAGGGGCAGGGCATGTGACAGTCCAGGGCTGTTTCCTTAGCTTTTCAGCCTACTGTCAACATTACAAATAGCTACTTTTGCTCTTGCTCCCCTGGAAAATTTGCACTGAATTTTCCATAAGACGTTTCTTTCTTTTTTTTTAGGCATGTCCTCTTTGGGAAAATAAACTCCTGGTTTTGTATAGAGAAATTCCACTAAGCTGCCTGTGCACTCTGAGAGCTGTAGCTGGTACCAAGGAAACCCTTGAAGAGTATGTTTTGTCTACAAAGTTCAGTCCAGTGGGGGAAAAGAACAGCAAAAGGCAATGGAGTACCAAGATCTTGCCAAGGAATTCAGTGTCACTTCAGCTGAAACAGCCATCAGTGGATTGACATGCAGGATTAAATATTTGACTTTGGAAACAGCCACACACTTTCTTTTACTTTGTAATATTGGAACACTTTTGTATTACATTTAAGAAACAGTTTGGGGGGAAATAGGGATTCCTCAAATAATGTTAATGCATTAAATTTCATTCCAGTTAGAGACAAAACAATTATAGAGTTTTCTGTGAGGAGAATAATCTGAATTTCTCTTAATTCTGTGAGTCATTCACTTGTCTTTCAGCTGCACAAGAGCACGAAACACTCACAAAAACCCATCTGTAATCTCCAAGGGTCCACAGGAAACTGCACACAGAGAGTGTCCTACTGGCCATGGGGAGATACTCCCCATCTTCAACCCAGGATTACAATGCTGCCACCAAAGAACTGACTGTGGTGAACCAGAGGACAGAATTTATGGCATATCTTTGCCTCAGCAATCAGTGGGCTACATTCATTCAACCCAATTTTATTTCAACTTAACAGGACGTTTCAGGGGAAGCTCCAAAACCAATTGCAAGGTGATTCCCTCTCTGGATGAGGTGTCCATCAGTTTGAGGGAGACACTGGATGTGTGTAAATTTAGCTCTAAAGCTGAAATTAGTTTAGGTGATTAATTTAGGTGACTTTAGCAATTCTTTCATTATTTAATCCCCCCAGACTTTCCACCACCACCTACACATACATGAATGCACACACACGTTGTGCAGTTGGTGTAGCTAGGGCAGTGCAGTATAAATGAGTGCAGAGCTGTGGTGTCCTTTAGTAGAGACCTGTTAGAATGTGGACAACCTTTGTGTATATGCATCTTTCTTAAGCACACTGATAATCTTTTGTGATGAGAAGGAAACGTTTCTCCTCAGAACTGATCTTTAAAACCACCTGAGCACCTCTCTCAGGCTTGGTTTCTATCAGTAAACCCAGGGCTGCTCACAAGCCTCTACCTTCACCTTTGCTCTCTGACCATGTCTTCCCATCCTGGTCATCCAGTGGTGAATACACCAATACCCCCTCCCGTCCTTACTTCTGCAATAGCACCAAGCACAGGTTAGATAAAGTCATTGAGAGCTGGAGGATCCACTGCTGATTTCACACGACCCAGTTTTTTTATTTACTTCCCATAGGTCAGAAATCCTAAAAACCCAATGCACACAAATAAAGCCAACAGTGAGATTTATGGCTGAATGTAATGAATACTGTGAGCAATTGTTAGCTCTGGACCTTACCACTGAAAGTTCACCTATCAACACCATCATATTTATCTTGCTTAGCCTAGCTGCTCCCAGATTCATCTGACACAGCTAGGACTAGAATATGTCTGTGTGTGCCCAAAGGAAAAGAAACCTCAGCTGAAAGTGAATTATTGGTGTTTTCCACTGAATACAAAGCCTGCTTAGCGTTTAATTAGCCATCATTCAGAGAACTTTTTGACTCAACAATTCTTTGGAGTTAAAAAACAATCTAAGTGTGGAGAGAGTATGTAAACAAACTGGTGACCTGACAGGGTATAAAACTCATAGCAATGCCAGGAGAACTTAGAGGGGATATAAATTTGGTGTGACACATGAGTGATACAGAATTACAAGTCACGCTGCTTGCCCTACAAAGACAGTGTCTTACACTGACCTGTTTTGAAGGAGCCCTGCTGTTAATTGAGGCAAAGCCTTTGCTGCATATGACAAAAATACATAACCAGCCCAGCCTTGCAACCAGACCGTGATACCCTTGTTCTAGATAACACTTTGCTGTTTGCATGCCTTGAAGATGGCTGTCAAGCTGTATCAGGGTGGTATTGTCTGGTTATACAGAATAATATAGCTGGGGTTTGGTTTTCACCAGTTCAGTGACAGCATTTGGTTGAGAATTTTACTTCGACTGTTCCTGTTTTTCCAGGACCAGCAAGGCATTCAGTTCCTCTGGAAAGATACAGATTTCAGAGACAGACAGTATCCCTGTGAACCAGGTTTCTGCTGTCTAAGGGCATAGGTTATAAGGTTTGTGGCTGAAGCAAGAGGAGGATTTAGATGCTGCATGCAAAACTTTGATGCTCAAATGCCCAGGTATCCTGCCACTGAACCCTGGTGGCACTTGTCATCGCTGGGGACCTTCATGCTGAACAATAAAGCTTCCCATATGCCTCAGGATATGCTTCTGCACACAGGAACCCCTCAGCCTTTCAAGATCACCTTGTTCAGAAGGAGGAAGAGACCTTGGGGAAAGAACATGAGGAACGGGGCATGAAATGGAGCTGTTGGAGGTGGAGCAGATCCATCCCTGTCTGAGACTGTGTAGACTACAAGGAGCTGCCTCTGGAAATAAGACAAATGATATGGTCAAAGGGAAATGAGTAGCAACAGAGAAGGAGGGCACGGAAGCAGGCTGTAACAGGCAGGTTGGATTTTGTCTTTGATTTCAGTCATTATTTAATCAAATGGGTCCAACCAATCTGCAGCGCAGCTCTGCCTGCATATAGACAGAAAGGGCTCTGTCTTCACTGCAGTGGCATCACCTCTGGACCTGCCCTGCTCATTCTCTGCAGTCCTGTGTAGTCTGGCCTCCAGCCCACCTTGTACGTGGGATTAGCAGGATTTTACTGAAGTGGTGTGGGTTTGGCACAAGGAGGTGCGATGGCAGGTTGGTGAGTGCTGCCTCTCCCCTCCTATTCAGTCCCATAGCAGATAAGGCTGTCCTGGGGGGGCTGGCCTTAGTTCCTTCTACTGCCTGAGGAAGAGAGTGGCTTAGTTATGCTCTAACTGTTCAGCTAATGGACAGGATGATGATGTGGGTGTAAACCCCATCTTCTTTGTCAGTTGTTCGTTGGAAGACATTTTAAAGGGCTTAAATGAACCAAGTCCAGAAAGAGATTTAGAGCTCTGGTTTCTAAGTGGAAGGAAATATCCCTTTTCAGACAAGAATAAAACACTCAAGTCTTTGACAGGGACAGGATTTAAGACCCAGCTTTCTGTGTGACATATCCTATTAGTGAGATAAGATAGTTCCCCATGCAACTTGTTAGCAATTGTTCTTTCCCCCCATTCACTTCAAGGGCACCCTTAAGCATCAAACTCAAAGACCAGCCTGTGGGTCCTGGTACGAATCTGTTTGCAATCTACACAGGAAGGATTAAGTAAAGTACCTTCTAAATTCCTACCTCTGGCTGTGATCGAAGTGGCATATTATTGAGGAGGAGAAATGTCAATGTTCATGTGTAGAACACACATATGTGTCTGGGGGTAAAACCAGAGTAACCACCAAAGAGACCTGAACCAAAGAGGAGAAAGTGGGATAGGAAGAGCAGGAAAACAAGGAAAACTGTTGCAGAGGAGTCCTGAAGTTAACTTCCCAGCTTGCTACCTGCACATATTTATAACCCATGCTGGTGAGGAATCAAAGGGTTTTATAGATATTTACAACCTATATGAAACGCAGCAGCTGCTGGGTGCACTGCAGGGGTTTCACATCTGGCCAGGCTCCACAGAAGCCAAGGAGTATAGGAGAAGATGCAGAGGTAGGTATTGCAGTTTCAGACAGCAATGTCAAAGCAAATGGAGCAAGATGCTCCAGATGCAAGCAAGGGGAAGTCACTTTTCAAAGTCAAAGAGGGATAGACATTTCTGGATGCTGGAGTAACTACATGGTCATACAGGGTCTTTCTGGATCGCCCAGCAATACTCAGGTGCCTCAAAAGCACTTTTGTACCTTTGTTGCTCTTGTTGCAATTGATGCCTGGAGTAAATGCCCTCAGATGAATGGAATTGCAGCGGGGCTGCCCTGCCTGGGTGACAGCCCAGTGGATCTCCACCCAGCCCTGCGTGCTCAGGCTGTTACTCATGCAGTGCCTTGAGACGCTGGAGGCTTGCAGCCTCTTAACTCTGCTGCTGCTTCTCTCTTTTCCACACCATTTGAGTTGTTTTGGAGCTCCTGTCCTAATGCATGCCTCTTCTCACCCTGCTCCCTTGTTCTTCTTCTGCCTCTATTACCTTGCTTACTTGGACCATGTGTTATTGTATCTGTGAGCATGAGCAGGAGTAGCTGCAGCTTCACGCATAGCCTACCAGCTTCTGCTGTCTGCCTAAGTGCTCTTGGTGCAGCTGCATCCAGGTTATTTCTTTGCTTTCCTCCAAAATAACAAAACCTCTGTGGTCAGACCTCAAGATTTGTGATCATCCTCGCTGCCTCTGGCTTTGCATCTTTTGATCCTGTTTGATCATCCTATCAAGTGCCATGCGTTTTGCAGGAAGCCTGCGTATCCTTCAAGTTCCAAATCCTCCTCCTAAAGACCTGTATTTATTAATTAGGAGTAATCCCTGTTAATTATGAGGAAATACATAGCATGGCTCCCAGCTCTGCATGTCTGCACAGAATACCTCGCTAAGTATATAACCTTTGGCACCAGAGACCTGCTCTTGGGAGAATGAGATACCAGAATGTATTTATTTAAGCTTTGAGTCATCAGGATGTCCACTGAGATAAAAGTCACTTTTCAAGGTCATCTCAGACCTCACGACCTTTAGGCTCACTCCAGAATTTTGAAGACTTCCTGGTTAAATAAGGTTTATCATTCTCTGAAAGAATTTGGCCTCTGGCAAGTAAAGGTGAAAAGTCATCTATATTTGAACATTTTCAGTTTACAAGCTTGGCTGCTGCCTGTGGTTTTAAAGTTGCCCGCTGCATTTGGAGCCTGAACAAAGCTCTGAAAGGCATAGTGGGACTCACTAGCACAATTAGAGAGCCATGAAGTGGGGTGTTAATGCAAAACCAGAGGGATAGATTCAGACCCTCTTTAGGTGAGGGCCAGCTGGGAATTGTCGTGTCGAAGGCAGTGAGGTTGCTCTAGATCTAGCTTTGAAAATGAAGGTTGGAGATGTTGGAGAGGGGGGCAGTCTGTGCCACATTTACACCCCTGCTGACGCAGCAGTCGAGAGGCATAAGTGAAGCTGATACTGGAGGTGAGTCCTGCTCATTTATCCTTCTGCCACCTTCTGTTGTCAGCAGTGCACTCAGAGGCCGATGTCTGTTCACGTGTAAACCCGGTGAAGACTGAAGTTGCAAGAGGACAGATGCTGCTGTCAGTAGTACCACTACAACACCGTGGGGTGAGCAGGGCAGATTGTGATCGCCGTTGCACAATTATCCCACTGAAATCACACTACTGCCTGCAGAGGTGTGATCCCAGATTCCCAGTGGTGTGACTCAAGTCAGCATCTGACATCAAGTCAAAATTCACTTAAATGGTCTTAAATTAACACAACCCTACCCGTAGAGTGACACCACCTGTTTAAGGTAAGAGACAACCTGGCTCAGTGACTGATTTTTTTCCTTTATTTCCCCACAGGTTTGTGGTATCTAAGTACCCTGGGTTAACTGGTTAGCGATAGAGCAAGAGGAAATGGCCTGAAGCTGAACCAGGGGAGGTTCAGGCTGAAGATGAGGAGGAATTTCTTTACTGGAAGGGTTGTCAGGCA
>JANHFX010026297.1:29910-63827 GCA_027560015.1 Chloroceryle amazona
ACAGGGTTTAGTGGTGTTGATAGGGCTGGGAATAAGGTTGGACTTGATGATCTTGGAGGTCTCTTCCAGCCAGAACAATTCTATGATTCTTTGATTCTAACTCCTACTGCTACAACTACCAGGAGATTATGAAGATATTCTCTTATTTCCAAACTTGTCTGGATCCTCTCTGTGATATAAAGTACAGGTGTGACCAGCACAATGTAGAGTTCTGTCTGGTCTCCCTGTGTCCTTAAAGGAAGGGGTGGCACAAGTTGTTCCACAGTGTGGATTGCCACGGGGCCAATAGCCCTCTACACCTACCGCTTCAGGCTGGCACTTTCCACTGACATCACGTCAAATGTTTTTCCAGAAGGCACTGGAGACATGGAAACAAGTGAATGGGATAGTGCCCCTCAACCCACGCAGGACCTCTTCGAGCTGTGATGTGACTGGCAGCATGCAGAGACCTTTACCAAGTGCAAAGCAACCCCAGGGAGACAGCAATGCACCACGCTGAGCCTGATCTTGGGGCAGTCAAGGGCTGCCAGGTTTAGTTGTGGGGACAATCTGCAGCTGGTGGATTCGTGTGGGGAGAACATGGACCGAAAATGTGTAATTACTGGGTTTGGGGGTTCTTTGAAAGGAGGAAAAGGATTTCATCAAGGGGTCGCTGTCTGTATTGCAAAGCAAGGCGGATTTTTCTTTTTCTCTTTTTCTCTTTTTCTCTTTTTCTCTTTTTCTCTTTTTCTCTTTTTCTTCTTTTTTTTTTTTTTTTTTGAGGGAGCCCTTTGTTAAAATCTTGGCAGCCCATCTCTCCCGGGAAGACAGAACTGCTCTGTGCCGAAGCTGGGGTTGGCACATCTTCCTAGCATGCGGGGTGTGCAAAGGCAGTGGGGAAGGCTGCCATCTCATGGTGAACCTTGCACGGCTCCAGCACGCTGAGCTAACCTACCTTGCAGCTGGTTTCCAGCCCAGGTTGCTCCTGAGGAGATGTCTTCTCAACAAGTCATGTGCGTAGCTCCAAAAGAAGAGACTTTTGAGACTGAGCTGCCAGAGCCTTAAGTTTTCTGGTTTCTTGCCTTGTCAACGTTTTGTGTGAGAGCAAAATAGTAGTTATGAAAAACCATGGGGGCAAGGCAATCACTCATCTGAGAAGAGGCCGATTGTCACAGATGGTTTTAGTGGTGACTGGAGACTGATATGCCATTGCCTGGGACAGTAGCTTTGCTGAGTCACAGCCCCAAATGGAAACTCCCCTGGAACCGCTTGTGGGTTGCAACTCATAATTTTGGGATTCTTTGGTATTTATCGCTAACCTTCTGCTGCAGCTCACACGTCCTACGCTTTTGCACTCTCTGTCTTCCTGAAAATGAACCAGCATTGGCCAGAGACGGGCTGGAGGCATCTTCTCTGCTCTGTGGGACATGGCAGCTCTGTGGCAGGCTTCGTGGTGTTTCCAGAAAGCCCTGAGCATGAGTCTGTGACTGAGAGGTTTGGCTTGGGCTGGTAAGAGCCTCTAAGAGAGGATGAAAGCATCCTTACTGAATGGGGGGGAGTCCAACACGGCGGTGTGGGAGCAGGCAAGTGGCCAGCATCCGTGATGACAGTGCAATAGAAGAGGGGATTTTTAAGGATGAGAAAGCTCCTTTGTTTAAGGAAATGGTTAGAAATATTATCACCGTACATGCTCTGGATGTGGCTGTGGTGAGGGAAGGGAGAAGCTGCCTTTTAAAACGTTGTGCAAGTCACACCAGCTTTAACAGCTGTCTAATATATGTCCTGACTATTCATTCCCCAGACATGTGTGACTGTGCACTCTCAGAAGAGAACAGGTCCTACCAAACCCCATAACTTCACTCCTGAGTCCTGCATCTAGAGCTGTGGTAAAAACCTGGGGTAGAGCTGTGCATAAGTACGGGAGGTGAATCGATCACTTTCAGCTGAAGGGCTCTAGAATGCTCAGTCTTCTGTGTTTCACCCGTGGAGCTTTTGAACGGATTAGAAACAAGAAAGGGAAGAAGCTAATTGGCACTTGTTGAAAATATGGTAACAGTTTACAAGGAATATGTGCCCAAGCAGAAACCTTCACAACTTTGAGCCAGAAAATGGAAAAAAGGTGTCAAAAGAAGCTTCAGGAATGGAAAGAAAAGTGTTAAATTTTACATCAGGATTTTCCTGGTTTCTTTGGTGTCTCTGCATGGATATTGAAGGCCAGGGCTCTCCAGATGTCTTTCCATGTCGTAGCTTAATCATATGTTTCTGTTCTGTCTCACAGTCCTGCCTCCCCAAACCCTTCCCCTTGGTGCAAATTCAGCTGCTTCTTAGCTCAGTGCATTTGCTTATAATGACCCAGATCACTTCCTTCCCTTCCGAAAAGGAAAAGGGAAAAAAAAAAAACCCAAAAGCCAACACCTTTCCATTTTTAGATGGTAGCCACATGCACATCTGAATCCGCACACTGCACAGGCAGCTGGGAGTGGGCAGGTGTAGGAACCTCTTAGTCAGGTTTGTCATGGAAAGTCAAAATGTGCAATTACAGGGCACAGAGCACACGGCCAGGAGAGTCGTGCAGCTGAGCTGGGATAACGTTGGTACCCGGTACATTGACCTCAGAGGCTGAATCCGTTTCAAATGCTCCTATTCTCCCGTGTCCCACCAGCCCTGTTGCTTGGCACCTCCTCTGCTGTGTCAGAACAAACGTAGGCAGTAAACTGTCAGAGGAAGGATGGAGCTAAAAAATTAATCTGCCCACAAAGAGCTGATAGGCAGAGACAGAGCTGAATTCCTGGGGAAATGGATTCATTTTAATTTGATTCTGAATGATTTCTCTGGGTCACTTCAGAACGCAGTCCCATCATCAGTATTTCTGTGAGGTGAAGGTGGAGGGAAGGGCAAGGAATTATATCCCAAGGAGTGGAAATGAGGACCACTGGAGGAAATGGTAATGGGACTTCTGGTGTGCACCAGGTCTCCAAAAAGCAGAGGCAAGCTTTTTGAGGCCTAGGAGCACTCTCAGGTGAGAATGGTGGCAGATGGCTGGGAGAAATGAGGTGTGACTAGCACAGATCCTAAATTTGCACAGGTTCAGAGGATGTACCGAGCACTGAGCACATAAAAACCCAGGCTGGAACTCATAAAATTGCCAAGAAGTCCTTCGTGTGGCTAGGAAAGGGGGAAGAGGTGCCATCTGGGATTCAGTGATGGTAAAGGAACTCCCTTGCCTTTTGCTTGGGAATGCTTTGGGGTTCAGCTCTGTGGGATGATGGAAGGGACAAAACCAGCCCTGTCATCCCCACCGTGCTGTGATGATTCTTCAGAGGTGTTTGCACCATGCAGATGTTACAGCACAGTGATGCTGCAGACAGGAAAAAGCTTGAGTGCAACCACTTATACTTGGTACCACTGGGTTCAGGAAAGGATTTATTTTCTCCATGGGCACTGCTATTCCTGCACTGCAGTTTAACTTTGTCAGTATGAAGATGAATCCCTCTGCACATACAATATACAAGTCTAGCATAATAGGAGCATACTGTGCACTCATTTGCTATTAAAAGCTCGTTTACAAGAGAGGCATAAGGAAAAGCAGAAGTGATTAAAAGAAATTTTCCCTATGGAAATTCTACTTTGCTTCAGATTATTAGGAGAAGTAATTATTCCCCATACACACTCACATGTGCTACTCTCCATTCGGGACATAAGTCCTTCAGATGTCTTCTGCAAGGTACATGTGAGGATCTGATTCTCCCGATGCTTCTGGAGGGTGGGAAGTCAGCATTTGCCAAGTGCTGGGAGAGCTGGGAAAATCTGGACAGTTTGGCTTGAGGCAGAGCTGAAGGAGAAGGGGCAAATCCAGAGAGACGCAGCCTCAAGCGTGTGGGGGGAGAGGAATGAAGTGTGGTTTCCCCCCTGTCCTCACATAAAACAGTGGCAAAATCAAGGGCACTGAAATGGAACTGCAAATGGGGAACCAGCTCTTGGGCACCTGAGCTGGCAGGGCTTTTCCAACATACCTGGGTGCAGGAGCTGTAGCAGAGCTGAAGCAAGTGAAGAAACACTTCAAGTCCCCAGCTCACTGAAAGAATCTTTTGGCCAGCCAAGCCTTGCAGAAAGACAGGAGCCATTCAAAGGCAGCAATTTCAGCCTAGCCTCAAAAGTCATTACCTTGACGTTAGCACCAGCTGGGCTCCCAAATATTGTCATGGCTTTTTTTCCCACTGTAGAACACGAGACCCATTTGCTGAACTCCTGGGGTGCCAATCGCACCCAGGCATGCTCGAGCTGGCCTTTTGCACTCCAGCATGTGGGAGAGCACAACATTTCAGAGGTCCTCGTTGGCCTGCCAGCCCTGGAGCTGTTTCGCAGCTGCTGGAGGGCTGCCAGCTTGCAGGTCTTTTAATAAGTGCTGTAGTGTCTGGCAAGTAACTTGTCTTCAAGTGAGTGTGACTAATCATGAATCTTTTCAATAACGCTGACAATTCAGTCTCTCTTCTCTCCCTCTGCCTGAGCCCGCTGCAATAGGAGTAAATTAGCTTATTCTGGCAAAGGCAGGAAATGATAAAGAGCCCCTAAAAGGTTTCCAGTGCACCATGCCTACATTTTGCAGCGAGTGTAATTATCAGAGTTGTTGTGTGTGTGTTTTGAGAGCAGCTAAATAGCTCCAAAGGTCTGAAAGATCGCACTCTGCCACCAACCCCCGGAACCATTTGCCTGAATGTGTAATTTCTGTACTTAACTGGCACAGTCTGCTCCTGCAAAGGCAATAAGCCAAAGCCTATTAGGGTTCACAACTTGATGTTAATGGTTTACGTTTGTTTTATTATATCCTTACTGTCTGCCTGAGCAGTAGAGCCAGAATAGGGCACTTTAGTTACTGGTCTGTGCTAAACTTGACCCAGTTTATTTGGTGGAGAGATCTCTGTCTCATTCTTTAATGAGTTCCCTTGGATGGCTAAGGAAGCAAAAATGCAGTTTGGTCTCGTATCATATGGAGAAGTAGATCATATTCCGTGTTCTCTGAGAAGAACAGTGCATTCGTTATTCCCCCAGATGAAACCCACCAGGAGGTAAGTGTGGAATGAAGAGAAAGCAGAGGGTTTGGGAAATTAAACCTGAGGAGGGGAAGACTGGGGAAGTATCAGTAAGTTACAGACCACTGTCTGCTGCTGGGAAAGGAAATTCTGTTGTGAGGCTGTAGTTCTCAAAACTGTTTTTAGTATTGTTGAATGGGACTTGGAGACTAAAAGGTGTCCCAGGTCTGGGTCGTGCTGCTTGGTGTGGCAAGGTGGGTGATATGCCCCGGGACAGCTCGTTGTAATTATGGCTCTGTGTGGTACCTTCCCAGCAAAGCACGTAATCCTCAGCAGAGAAAAACTGATAGCTCTTGCTCACCTGTTGTGGCCATTGACCACCACTGCAGTTTTCCTTTTTTTTGTGCTTGATATTTCAACCTCCTCCCCTTCCCACTACACTTGTAGAGGTTTGGGTTAGTTCCTGATGGAGTACGGAGTTGCTCTTCCTTTTTCTTTCTTCTCTTTATTTCTATCACAGCATTTTCAGAGCTCTTCAGGGATACAGCAAAGATGAATGGGATGGTGATATTGTGCTGCACAATTCCTACCAACCAGAACCAGTTTAGAAGGTTTCTGCTTAGCTGGGACAGTTGTCAGCATTGACAAAGGTTTGCAGAAGACAGCAGTGGGACTCAAGTTGCATTATCCACACTGAGTTATTTATACCATTTACATCCCACTCTACATCAGATAGAATTGTACTTTATGGTCACCCTTTTGGAAGGTGGTGACAGGACATAGTTAAAGCTGAAGTTGCCTCAGGAAGGGGAGGATGGTGCTGTCTTTGAAGTTCACTGCCAATCCCAGCACTGGATGAAAGTTTTATAGATGAGTATTCGTTGGAAGGCAGAGACACTAAATGCTGAAATTCAGGAAAAACAAATGACTCCTGGATATCCAATGCATAGTTGGCTTACTGGAAATGAGACAGGGGAGAAAGGTCTGTGCTTACTGCAGGCCACAGAAGCAGGGGGTTTTGCTTTAAGAACAACTTAAGAAAAGGAATAAAACTTTATGAGAATCAAAAAAAATCTATCTGTGTGTCTCCAGGAAATTCCTATCCCTTTTCATTCCTTGCCTGATATGTCTTTTGAAGTTTGATTGCTGCCACTTCAAGACAGAAGAGGTTTAGCTGTTGTAGATAGCAAATCTCTGCTCAGCAAATAAATACAGTAATTTTTTTCCCTAACTTCTGTTAGTCGAGCTACGTTTGGAGCATTTTTGAGATCTTTATTGCTCTGTCTTGTAAGAACCTGTTCAGCTGCAACAATCAAAGGATGCCCGTTTGCCTAATTTGTATTTTTACTGCATTCACTAAAATTCTTTTCCACAGCATAAAGATCTCAAGTTCGATGCAATGCATTTGTTCATCTGCCTGTTTCTCCTCTAACACACAAAAACTGTCCAGAATTCTGCAGTACGTGGTCTTTCTGCTGTGGCAGTTTACCAAAGTTAAGTGCATATAAAAATAAAGCAATTTCTGCCTCTATTGGTGTGACACAAAAGCATCTATCTGCCAAGGAGTCCTCCCCCAGATATACCTGCAAACTTCTCATGGAGTTCTGGAACCTATGGCCCATGAGTCTCAGATCCTATGAGGGGACAGGATTTCATATTCCTCTGCAGCTGGAGTGGGACAGAGGATGGGAGAGGATAGGAATGCCCTTGCAATTGAAACATCAAGCAAGTTTCACTTCTAGAGGCTGCAGATATATGCCATTGACTTCAGAAAGTGCAGTCACTCAGAAGAGACTTAGCTGAAAGTAGAATTAATGAACAGAATGAGTTCTGTTCTGGCTCAAAGCAGGACAATCGGTAGGTCCTGACATTGCAAAAGCATCAGTAAGAAAAGGATTTTATGGTGTGCTTCCATTCTTTTTAACAAATTGCATTGAAGGGAAGATCCCTCCCAAACCTAATAAATGTGAAGTTAATTAGAGGCCAGCTCAGGAGCTCATATAGACTTACAACAGAGACCTCAGCAACTGTTTCTGAGTAGTCAAACATCCAGGGAAAGGCATCACGCTGATGGTAACTGAGCTTCTGCTTATTACCCTGGCAAAATCACTCCCAGACAAGTTCAAGTCCTAAAATATCAGCCCTTCCCATTGCTTGTCATTGCCCTGGGCATCGTGTGGGTTCACAGTGTTCTGACTCGAAATAGCTGTCCCTCTTCTTTCACCTGAATTTCCTGGATGCTTTTTCTCACTTTTACCCTTTCATATGCTTTGTGCCTTCTCTTTCACTCCTCTTCCAAGGAGGTGTTTTACTGTCCATTGAGGATACAGTGGAAGCGATGTCTGTACAGTGACTGGTCCTTGGATTCCAAGGCCTTGGAAGCAGAGTCAGTGGGGCTAATTCCTCCCCTCTGGAGTTCAATATGTTTACAGTGATTGCCTGGAGCAAAATGGGGAGAGAAATGAACAGGAATTTTTACTGGAGATTTTTTTTTTTTCTCTTAAATTGGATAATGAGGGAACTTTTACGGAGTGCGAGAGATTATTTATGGAGCGAGTTCTCAGCAGGTGAATACAGGTGTTCAGAAGACATATTCAGAGGTATTAGCATTTCAAAGGACTCAAAGATGAAAAATATATATAGTCTGGTATGTATGTCCTCTTCAGCTTTGCTCTCCTCTCCTAGAACTGCCTCTTCCAGGGGCCAAAATACCAATGAATATTGGCCTAGCAGTGTAAAATATAATTCCCAAATGTCATGGCACACATATCATTAGCAATATGAGAACTACATCAAAGTTGTAGATGTATTACTGAAGTAGCCTAACATTTTTTTTTATGTTCATCTATGCAGCTCTGAGCAGAGCTGCTGCCTCTATGTGTTGTACCCAAGCAAACTACCTCCAGGAGCCCTACATGGAGTTCCTTTGAAGTTTGCCCTAAAGTATGACTGCGAGTGTATTTCTGCTGCCTTTTTTTTTTGGTGGTTTGGGGGGTTTTTTCTGCCTTCCAGTTAGGTTAGACCTGATTTTTTGGTAGACAGACAGAGTCCTATATAGTTCGTGTTTGTTTTCAGAACAGCAGTGTGAAAAACACTGAGGAACAAGAAAGCCTGGGGAAAAAAAATCCAAAATTAGGGAAATGAAAAAACACTTAGACCTGAGCAGATAAAAATTTCTATACTCTGCCATTTCTGTAAAGTCTAATGCTCAAATACTTGATTTGCTGATAAGAGGAATACCTGAAGAGCCCAAAAACCTGCAAAAGCAGGAGACTGCATACACGAAGGGCTTCCAGTTACACAAGCACGTTGCTCCCTGTTCACTCTTGAGGGTTGAAACATGACAAGGAATCCTGTGAAAATGACAGCTTCATTTCCATGCCATGTGTAGTAAACATTGCACCTTGTGTAAATTGCTGTGAGGGGGCAAAGCACTTTTCTCAGATCCGCAAGGCACCGCTGAGCTTTGATATCTGCTCTTTGATACTGTCAAGCAAGGAGAGATCTTCACACGCAGGAAAGGCAAAACATCAATGCTGAGTGCTGGCATAGACTGATCTGGGGGTAGAATCTTGCCTGGAGAGCCTTAAAATGTGCAGAATTTTAACTGTTTCTTTGGATTCTGCAAGATGGCTGCCAGTGACAGAGCCCTGCACGTAGGAGAGACATGCTACACGATGCTGGATGTGGCCAGACTACCCTGAAGGGGTCAAGCCACGAGTGCTGAGCCTGCATGGATCACCCTCTGATTATTTATCACAGTATCACAGGGTGTCAGGGGTTGGAAGGGACCTTGGAGCTCTTTGAGTAATTTCCTCCCGGTTTACACCCTGAAATGAAAAGTAAGGCTGACTTGCCACAGGTAACTTCCAGTTAAGTTTCTCAATATAGCCAGGTGGTTGCTGAGCCACCCTGAAGAATCCTGCTCAGCTTTGTGCAGCTGGAAAACAGAACAGAATTTCCCCTGAATGCAGACCCTTCTAGAGCTGGACCCAAGCTCTTCCTCGGGACGCATGCAAAGACGGCTGCAGCAGAAGAGACAACATTGCAAATACTTCCCAAGCCTCTGAAACCCAACTGGCTCCGATTGTCTTTCACATTGGTCTGAGTTACGCACAGTCCAGGACATCCTGTTTCTCCAAAATGAGTTCAGCAGTCCTGGAATGGAAGCCAGCTCTTATTCCCTGAGTACTGCCAGTAGAAAATGAAGAAAAACATGAGCAAAGGGGTGTATCGGTGACTGCAGCTTCATTTCCCTCCCTCCTGGAGAGAATTAGCCATTTCTGTGAAAAGACCCCCAAAATACAATCTCTTTCACTGTCAGAGAATGTGGCTGTGGTAGTCACATCCCTGGGGAATGTTTTGTAAACAGCCAGGACTAATTATTCAAAAAGCTACAAAATCAGTAATCCACGTCATGGCTTCTTCTGCTCAGTAGCTGTCTTTGCTGCAAGTACGTTCATCATCATGAGCTCTTTTCTGACTAAATATAAGCTATAATATATTGAATAATTGCAGGAAGGTAGTGAGTTCTATATTTAACTCTTTCATCTGATCATTTAAAGCTCTCTGTGATTTTTCTCAGTAACAAGAACTGTTTATGCTGTGGTTTGAAATCGTGATGAAGGCCCCTTCCCCTTCGCCTGAGATACAGCCAGAAGGCTGCAAGAAATCTCTTGGATTTCATCTACCCCTGTTTCCAAAACACCACGAGCGAGAGGAGCTCTGCAAGCAGTAGGCTGGCTGTGCATCTTTTGATCACGGGGAGTGAGTTTTAATTTAAATTGGCACTTGCAGCTGGTAGCATCGCGTCGATAAAAAATAAATTGCTTCAGGTATTTTTGTGATTTCTCGTTTTCTGAAGCCTAGTTTATTTGGAAGGAGGCTTAGCGTGAGCAAAGTAATTGCATTTAACGTGGTTACGTGCTAGAACGCAGTTGACTTTGTGCTGTACTGGGGAGCTCATAGCACAGGGCTGCAAACTAAGAGTGCATCTCCAAGAGGCTTAGGGGGCTGGTTAAGCTGGGCTGCAGAGAAGGTCTGCCTGCTGCAAAATTAAAGCAGCAACTTTTCATTTTCTTTATGTCTTTCTGGACAATTCATCAGGCAGATGAACCATTGAATGCCCTGACGCCCTGGTTCACCCCTGCTGCTTGTGTCCTGAGTCCTGGGTGTACATCCACACCCCACTGCATCTTTTGGTGTGGGAGGGGAAGGAGGGTATGATGCATTTCCATAGATCTTCTTGCTAACGTGGCCGTGGTACCCTCCAGGTTGAACCTATCCCTAACAACCTTTTGAGTGTTTAAGGCTATCAAAGCTACAAGCGAAAGAGAAAAGCTAACAGGTTGGAAGATTAACAATAACCAGACCCAGGGATAATCATATCCGTGCATTATTAATAATAGAAGATATTGCATGTCCTGCATACATATGCACTCATATTTTACCAATAAGTCTGCCTGTGTGTGGTCCAGCCACTGTGAATTGAGATTGCCCATGAGGTTTGTCTTAAGACAAATAGTAAATACACAAAAGAGTAGTATTTACTAAGCTGACATTTCATAAGATGGTATGAAATTGTGTTATGTGTCACGGTTTTGGGTGGCTTTGTATACATCAGGGTTTATGCTGTCCATGTGGACACAAATTCAGGTCAAAGTTTAAGCTGAAATACTCTGTATCAGCTCTTCAAGGGAACGTCAGAAACTTAAAAAATTATACTCTCTTCAGTTTCATTTTGGGTCTCCTAGTATTTCAAGTTACACCTGAGATAAGTCAACTAAAGGAGGTTAGAAGAAACCTTTCTTTTTTAAACTGTGGGTATGGATTGCAGTTATTTTGTGTTTCTGGTATTCTCCCACGTTTTCCCCGGCTGCTGATAAAGTAAATGGGGAAAGGGGGGAAAAGTACATGACAAAATCATGACAAAAGTTCTTGGGGAACATAGAGCCACAGTAAGCTCTGAGTAGTTTTCAGCGTTGCTTTAAACCACCACCCTCATATTTTGTTTTGCACTTTATTTTTGAGGCATGGCTTTGTCAATTTGAGTCTTCTTGGCTCCATTTGAATCAATGGCAAAACAATAATCAGTCTCAAAAAAAAAAAAAAATAGGAACAAATTCTTCTGACTCGAGACTTAACCTGCACACTTCCTCTGGCTCTGAGTTCCTCAGCCCTGATGGCTGACTAACAGAGTATAACTTTGGATGTGTTTAAAATGCGATTGCAAAACCCACCAGAGAAAGTCATTTAGCAGAATATCGACATAAAGGGCAGACTGTAAATCTAATAAGCTTCTCCCACTTCTAATTTCTCGAATTCCACTATTAACAATATTCTATTGCCTTTGGCAATATCTGACACTCACATATGGCAATGTACCAAATGGTCTATTAATATGACAGATGCGTTTTCGAAAAGAGGAACTCTCTCATCCCCCCTCAGATACGTGGATGAATTGAAGAATGCCTTGAACAAAGCTCCCTATTTCCTCTTTTCCTGGTCTCATGCTGCTTATTGAACTGACACGGTGTAAAACTAAGGTATAAAGCAGACTATTACACCAAATGTAACTGAAGAATAGCGTGCCAAAGATAAGGATGCTGTTAACTTTCCATTGGAATTAACCTATCTGAGGCAGTTCTTCTTAGTCACAGAATATTAACGCATAACCTTGTGAACCATCACATGCAGTGCATGCCAGTGATTTTCCTTTCGTAATGCAACCATGTCAGACAGCAGAAAGCCAGAGCTGAAGAAATGCAGGTATATCCAGCTAACAAAACATGTCTGTTAGTGATCTTGAACCAAGAAAATCTGGCATTTTAAGTGTGCCTTGGAGACGAGCCTCTGGGGAATTCACATCCCCTAATTTGAATCCTTTCTAAGTCCCTAATGACACTATCTTGAAATAAATCTTACCTGAAGCAGATGCCTCCTCCAATACACCTATATAAACCTTTTGTTCCAACACACACAAAGAACACTTCGAGTTAAATACTTTTATGGATGGCTCTTACAAGCTGTCAGCATTAAGTTTCATAACAAACAGATGTTCATGTTTTATAAGCCTCCTCCATAAAAGACTTCCAGTATTCTCTATTTCAACAGAGGCACAATGGAAAATTATAAGGGTCTAGAAACAGTACTCCTGTGGGATCCTGAAATGACTAATTTGGCTCCAGTGAAACACATCTACAGCTGTGGGAACATTGATAGTGAACAGTGGGAAGGGGCGGATGGGTAAGATTAGATAAAGGCCAAAGGTTTAACATCCTGGTGCTGGGGGGATTTCCACTGGTAGTGGAAAAAGGTGGCTGCCCTGATGCTGTGGAGGCACTGACTTCAAAACTGACTGCCAGGAGAGGCAGTTCAGGGCTGTTTCCTGATGGCAAGATAGGTAACTGAGCTGCAAATCCACCTGAGTTCCACTGAGAGCACGGGCACCCCCCAGGGGGCAAGCACATGGGCTGGAGGTGAAGGCCCTGGCACGTGCCTCTCTGTTGGAACACATGTTGGCAATACTGGGAAGGAGGAGAACTTGCCTACCCCACTCTGAGAAAGGGCTGGAAAAACTTGCCTACCCCACTCTGAGAAAGGGCTGGAAAAACCTCATTTTCCAAAGCAGCAGGTATTCACCTGCTGCTTTGCAGCCTGCTGCCTGAACACCCCTCGTCTACTGCTGAAAACAAAGATGACATCTCTGCCTTTCCCCCTTTTTGAGCTGACGCATCCAGAAGCAGCAGAGGAGCAGCTAAAGGAGTCCTTTTCCACACTGCTTGCTCATTATTGCTAAGGGATTATCTCAGGGGGTAAGGAGGAAACTGTCTTAAAAGCAGTTTATAGGTGGTCCCATGCTGGGCTACCCCACACAGTACCCTGAGTTCCTGCCACCTCCCTCCTGTGGCCACCTCTCTGTACCTCTCCTGCCAGCCAGACAAGGGGAGCTCATCAGGACAAAACCAGTTGGTTTTTTTTTTTTCCTTCTGCTGGGTCAGCTCATAGGTCTAGCTAAACAAAACAACCAGAGTGCCAGGTGTGAGGGAAGGAATGGGAGGGCACAGCCAGGGCTGGCAAAATATCTCTTTTGGCAATGACACAAGCTGAAGTTTGTCTAAAATTAATCTAGAACAGTAATGGAAAAGGGTGATGTGCCTGCTCTGTGTTATTTAAAAGACCTCCAAATATAAAGGAAGTTAATTTACTACGTCAGCATTAATTAATCCCTGGGCAAAAAGAAGTGGACTCAGTACCTTAGAAGAATGACAAAATCTTGTCTCACTGCAATGTAGGGGCGTTGTCTTACTGAATTCAGGGGAGCTAGGATCTCACACTGAAAATTAGACCTGGCTTTTTGAGTTTGAATGTGTCACTTCAGTTATTCTGTGTTCTTACTGCTCCTTGACAGCAGGGATAAGCCTAATACTTCTGTCTCCTGAAGCCTTGTACAAAGGCAGTGTAAAATTTCCTTTGCACATACACTGTATTTAATATTTACTTTGAGAAGGACAGTTTTCTAGAAAAAAGAATTGCATGAAGATTTGTGAAAGCGAAACCAGAGCAGACACAAACACAACTAAACTGGATTTATGAAAAAAATGACCAGTATTTGTGTATAACTACTTAGCATTCATCTGGTCTGGCTGGTAAAATGAAGCATTTTCCATCTTTGAGAGAAAAAAAAGAAATGCTTGCAACAGATATTTTCATGGACAAACAAGTTTGAAGAACTCATTCTTTCTTTGTAATCTCTTCTTGACTCGTTACAGATGGAACAAGAGTTTAGGAGAAAGTGGAGAGAGATTCTCACCATCCTGTTTTCATAGAATCATGGAAATTTGAATTGAAATAAAAAAATCAAACAACCTCCTTCTGTCCCTTCTTCTGCGAGTTCATTAGGACTTTCCAGTGGATATTTTCCATTGGCTTTGTTCAGACTGGTGCTGCCAGTTTCTGATGAAACAGAGGAAAAAGAGCCATCTTTTGAAAAATGTGAACTTTCCACATTACAAGGAAGCTGGGTGTTTCACAGTGCTCTTGCCACCACCTAGAAATGCCTCGGGAAGAGCGAAGATGTCAGCTGGAGAGAGATGGAACAAAGAAGCAGTTGGCTGATATATCAAAATGGTGTCTGTACATGTGTAGGACTTTTGACTTTCTCCTGGAAGTCCTGAAATGGATCTAAAAGAGTCATTTGGGCTCTCTCTGTGAATCTTCCCCTGCAGTCTATGTCTAAGCAACAAGGCAACAAGCTTAAATCAAATGTTCAAGTCAAAGATAAGATGAAACCCTCTTCTCATGAAGTTGGTCATCAGTCTTTAAGCACAGCATCGGAGTAAAGCAATACTTAAACTCTGGAAAAAACACAATTAAGACCTGGTTCAGTCCAAATTTCACGAGAAACCTGGGTCCTGCAGTGCCCAAGGGATGTTAGAACATGCAAAACCTCATCTGAAGGACAGGAAGACCAAGCAGTATCTATTTTGGCTCAGTTTCAGTTCAGGCTCAGCTGTAGATGAAGTTGCTCCTATTTAGTTCTGGTTAAACCCAACAAAACTTCCAGGAAGTGGTTTAGGTTCATTATAAGAAAAAAATAATAATAATCCTGAATAATTTGACCCAAATTCAACTTCACTTTCAGTGTTAAAGAGAATCTATAAGGGAGCTGATCTCCAGCTGGGACCATAAACGCTTACTGAAATAAAGAGCTTGACATCTTTCATTTATCATTTCATTCATTCAGAACAAGATGGGAGCTAGACTTGGCCTTGCAAGATTTTACTCATGTTTGTACTTTATATAAAGAATGTCTGCCATCCTGACAGAGATCTAGTCCAGAAAACATCCCATGACCGTTATGGATGGGAAGTACATTCCTTTTAATAGCAAGAAAGGACTGGAGAAAATCTGAAGTACTTTAAGACATGACCAAGAGACATGTTCCAATGGAAGGGATTTTATTATCCTAATAAGGAAAAGTCATGTTGTGTAATAACTGTATCATCTCACCCCCCCAGTAAGTCTATGCAGAATAGACTGACATAGCTTTTTTTACTGCTTATATATTATGCTGATGTGCATCACTAGGTATTAATTTATTAACTTGCTACTTTGGTGCAAAAATGGACTGGTATGGATAGAGCAAAAAGCATGGAGGAGAAGTTCTATAGAAAAGACCTGCTCAAAGTGGGACATGCTCCCTAGATGTGGTGTCCCCACTGGTCTCCCATGGGCAGCCACCTCTGTACCCGGGCATGTGCTTTGCTCACAGAGAGCCCAAGGAAGTCTGTGCATGCAGCACGCTTCATTTGTCTACCTTAACTCCTTCTGGGCACAGAACCAGATCCATCATCGTTCCCAAGGGATAACACTTTTCCACAGTCAGAGAAGAAGCGCAGAGACAGCAAGAGCTTGAAACGAACCAGTCCCAGAGTGCTGCAGACTTCTGAAAAAGTAAGTTTTTGCAGGTGAAAGGAAATCAGTCTGACTGAAAGCAAGCAGGTCGGTGTATATACCGAGCAAGAAGAACTTTCTATTTGAGTAGTTTTTATTTTCCTAATAAGGAAAAGTCAACTGCATGCCAAAAATAGCATATACCTGTGACGTGAATGAGCCACTGTTCCCATCTTGCTGAGAATTCACTGGACTCTGCCTGCATTTGAGGGCTTTATAATAGCAGGTAACACTATAGCCTAACATTTTGCACATAGAAGAAAAGGGACTTTGAGTTCCTGCCAGTGCGTATGTTTACCAAATAAAAAAAAAACATCACAGGAAAAAAATTTGCTCCTGTCTTACACTGGTAGAGCTTCAATAATTTGGTCAACCTTTTGCCAAGTGAGTAGAAACCAGAATTCTGTACCTCAGCTTCTAAATCTACATCAGCGATATTCATTGCACTATTTACCCAGATCCAGCCTTAGCAGTTAATATGTTAAAACCTATGTTTCATCTAGAAAGGTGGAGTAGTCAAAAGCAGTTAAACCACTAAGCAAAGAAATAATTATTATTCAGACACTGAAATCCACCTGTACAAATTAGCATCTCAATTTGGTCAAGCCTATAACTGTGGATAAACTCAGCTGTGAAGCAAGAACATGGGACTGTGTTCCCCCATCTTTTCAGGAAAGAAACTGCTCCTTCCAGATTACACATTAACACAAATCACCCCTGAGACATCACAATGGGCTTGAAACGCTACGAGGTAACCTTATACATGTTTGTAGGCTATATCCTCTTGGTTAATTTATTGTCAGGTAAATAATAAATGGAAAGCTTCTCTTCTCCAGACAATAGGTGATGTCTCTAAACCTCTGTGAACAACTGATCTAAAAATCAGTGCCAGATGGAGTGAAATTGTTTTGATGGGAATGATAGTCTGGAGAAACCCAGACCTTTAACACCAAGTGCTTTTTCAATTGTCTACTACAGTAGGAAGTGGTAAAAACTTTGCTTCATTGCTCACTTTAATGGTATTTAATTCTTCTCAGATATGGAGCTAAAGGCTCCTGATAGCTATTTATGATCTTTCTAATACTGGCAGTGCACTTAAATTCATTACTGATTCTGTGATCATGTAGTCTCTCCTAACTGATAGCATCACTGTCATGCTCATCTTTTAAAGACTAGCTGGAAGGTGAAGCTCTGAGAAGTGTATCAGTTACTCCATTTACAAGATTCATTACATTATCTGGATGAAATGGTGTTTGAAAGGCTTTCACCAGCTCAGTTAAGCATTATGAAGAAGGGTTTTTTCTTCAGTAACAACCTACCCTTACCTGAAGAAGTAAAATCCTAATCAAGCAACTAGGGACGTGGTTTTTGCATCTCTCTTCCAGCTCCCATCACACACCATTTCCAGGCTTTGAAGGGCAGTCATGAGCCAGAATTCATCTTATGGTCATGTATCAGACAAGATGTGAGGCTGGGATTCATTTTTTATCCCTGTAAGATGAAAAATAACCAGAACACTTCATACTGTAACAGTGGGCTCACTGTTGTCCTGGGAGCCTTACGATTTAAAACCAAGCTACATCATACCAACCTCCTACACCAAGACACTTCTTCACTACCTGCCAACTACCACCTTAAAGCAAAAGTGAAACAGATCCACCTTTCCTTGGAAAAACATGGCCAAAAGGATGACATCCGTACAGTACCTTCAGGCAATCACAATGCTTCAAAAATAAGAACTGATTTAAGTAGGAAGATCCAGATTTCTAGATAATAAATGCCATGGTTTCCAAAATGGATATTTTTTTCCATTAAAAACTCTACAAAACACAGCCAAGATCTCCACATTTGACAACCACAAGGCATTTATTGCAGACCTCAGGGAGCTGGGAGGTGTGAATGCCCTGGGAGAGGTACCCAGTAGGAGATGGTGGTGGCACAATGTGGGCTCCTCTGCCTCTTTCTACATCTGGAGATTAGGATTATCCACTTGCACAGGCATACTGCAGGCTTTGGTCTTGCGTGAACTGCTCACAAACTGCTTCTGACACAGAAGTCACACTGTGGGATTAAGTTTGTGCCCATGAATTTTACAATTATAGTTGAATGAAATGCATCTACTCACCTGTTCTAACTTCTGACACAGTCTAAGTGTGGTGTCCCTAGGGACAAGGATGTCTCAAAAGTACCTCAAACATTGTGCTAGCCTAAGGAAGGAGAAAAAAGGCACCAAATGTCTGGAGCTATTGCAGACATCATAAATATATATACATATACATACACATATATGGTGGATTTCATAGAACCCTAGCATGGTGTGGATTGGCAGAGACCTTTAAAAATCATCTGGTTCAACCCCCTGGTTATGGGCAGGGATATCTTTTACTAGATCAGGTTGCTCAAAGCCCTGTCCAGCCTGGCCTTTAATATTTCCAATGATATGACATCCACAACTTCCCTGGGCAACTGGTTCCATTGTCTCAGCACCCTCATTGGCAAAAAATTCTTCCTTATATCCAATCTAAATTTAATGTCTTTTGGATTAATACCATTTCCCCTTCTCCTGTCATTACAGGACCTGGTGAAAAGTCTTTCTCAGTGTTATAAGACCCCTTTATATATAGAAAGGCTGCAATAAGGTCTCCTTGGTTCCTTCTCTTCTCCAGGTTGAACAATGCCAACTGTCTTCGCCTCTCCTCTTAGGAGAGATGTTCCATCCCTCTGGGTGTTGTCTGGACCCACTCCAACAGGTCCATGTCTTTCCTGTGCTGAGGACTCCAGAGCTGGAGGCAGTACTCCAGGTGGGGTCTCATGAGAACTCAGTAGAGAGGAAGAATTATTTTCCTTGACCTGCTGGCCACACTTCTTGCTACTGTCAGCCATCTGGGATGCAAGTGCACATTCCTGGCTCGTGTCCAATTTTTCATTCATTAGTATCCCCACATCCCTCTATGCAGGGCAGCATTGCATTCCATTCCATTCCATTCCATTCCATTCCATTCCATTCCATTCCATTCCTCCTTCAGTCTGCACTGATATTGAGGATTGCCCTCATTCAATCCTCCCTTGTCCACTGATGCAGTCATTCCATTTTAGAAGGCCACTAGATTAGCCAAGCATGATTTGCCCCTGGTGAAGCCAGGTTGGCTTTCTATAATCACCTCCCTGCCTTCTGTATGTCTTGAAGTGTCTTCCAGGAGGATCTGCTCCATGATGTTAAAATAAAACAAATGCAGAGAACGAGCCTTGCCCTGGAGAAACTACCTGATCACGATGTCTCCCCTACCAGGTAAGTATTTGCTTCATGAAATTTAACTCTATTGCCTCTCGTAAGAGATGATAGCAGGGTATTGAATCTCTTGAGTCAGTGGCTTAAAGGCAACTGTTGGAATTGGATGGTAATGGTGTCTTTACTTTGTGTGATTAAATAATTATCAGCTGAGTAAATGCTTTGTGTCATTTGGACTTCGGAGGAGTGACATTAGGTAAGAGGCTGGGAAAGCAAGAGTATTTCAGACGTTGATATCTGTGCAATAACCGAGGGATTTGCTTTCTTCTTGATAAGTGGGGATGTACAGACACATTTTCCTTTTTACAAGACTCTCTTTTTTTTCCCCTTTGTGCTAAAAAACTCCAAAGGTGCAAAAGACGGGGAAGTTTGAAGGGAACATCACCAGATGTTCACAAGACTGAGTACTGTTTTCACTTCAGAAGTGTGATACACTTGACTGTATCTCTCAGCCTTTTGAAGAGAATCGGGTCAAGAAGAGAATGTATTTCTCAAGGACCTGCTTAGGAAACATTTTACTCAACAACAAGAACATAGACGCTACATTTATTTTAACAGACAGTCTATGTTGCAATGCTGAGCTTCTCAACACCTTGATGATAAGGTGGCCAAAAGACACAACGCTCCAGGAGGCAGAACAGTGGTACATGCTAAACACCATTGACATCATCTCTTTGACACTCCAGACAGCTTTGGGGCTGAGGGCTATGAAAGCTAAGAGTAGGATAAGGCAGAAAGAGAAACTAACAGGTGAAGAAGACCAGGTAAAACCAAGTATAGGCATGAGCGAGCACGCAGGGGTGCATTGCTCCCAGGGTCACAGAGAGGCAGCTGTCCCTGAACTGGTACAAGAGAGGCCCCTCCATCTGTTTGTCCCCTTGACCTCTTTTCCCTTCGTGAACTGAAAATCAGAGCCTGTCACATCCTAAACCAAGCAACCCTGCAAAAATACTCTTGTTCCTGGATATAAAAACTGTCTCTTGTACTGTGAGGGCTTCCTCTCCATCCTTTCATTTAAACCTGGAGCCAGGTTTAGTATGAGTGCATGAGGTTTTGATGAGAGGAAGGTTTTTCATTTTAATGGACTCACACTCATGCTTCTGTGTTAAAAAAAATGAAAAAGTAAACCTGAAAGCAGATCAGCAAAGCCTGTTCCAAGTAAAACTAAGTAGGTGCAATCACTTCAGTGTTCACCAATGCAACTCACTGGTTCTGCTGGTTAAAACAGCTCCAGTGAATTTGAAAGCAAGGGTTAATTTTTTGTGTTGCACCAAAAAAAAAAAAAAAAGTGAAATCTGCAGGCACCTGATGAAGTAAGCATCGTCTTCCACAAACCAGACTATTACCTTACCAGGAATTTCATAAGAAGACTGGGAATGGAGTGTGGGGAAGGATCCAGGCTCAGGCTAGGGCTTGCTGAGGAGCAGCTGGGGCTGAGGCTGTGGGCAGCTCACTCCCACACTGCATCATGCCTGGGGGTGCAGTCCCCACAGCCACTGTGTCCCCAGGCTGGGGAGGTGGGCAGCCCCACTTCCACCTATCCCAGCCCATCCAAAAGCAGTGCAGGACGCATCAGAAAAGTGACAAAGGGAGATACTTCCAATCTCAACTGTAATTCTTTTTCTCATTTAATGTCTGTTGATGCCTCATCTAAATAAGTTCCAAGACAAAATAAATAAAATACTTTTTCTTTTTTTTAAAAAAAAAAAGCACAGCACTGCTCTGCTCCCATTCAATCCATCTGTCTTCAGACTACTTCTGTCCCTATAGCTGTGGAGCCAGGCTGGGGCTTCTCTTTGTTGTTGAGTCCTGAGCTGGCTCAACGGTCTCTAACCTCAGTCATTAATATCAATTACCATAAGGACAGCTGCCTTGTTCTCCTTGTCAGAACTTCAGCATGGAGGGTAATAGATGGCTTCAGGCTGGCCTTCTGCCAAGAGGACTCCCTTGTTTTCATCTGCGATACCCGAGGAAGAAAATAATGGGGTTAAATGAATTTGCTTAGACTGAGCTCAGCCTAGCATAGCATTTAGGCTCTAATTTTGCTCTTCTACGGTATGATTTTAAATCCCTGAAATCTGCATGGGTTTAGCCATTGATTTAAAGAGTTGGAAAGTCGATGACTCCTTTGAAGCTTTATAATCTCCACCTAGACTCTCTCAGAGCTGGCCATGCTGAGTTTGTTTATAATACATATAAGCTGGGTTTATTAACAAATACCAAATAAGTTTTGAAAGAAGAAGATGGAGATCTATTATTTCCAGACAGTGACATTTTTGCAGCTTGGCAAAGCAGTGAATATTTAATACGGAAAATTCTTCCTCCTGACACACATCAGTTACTTTTCTGTTTTTCTTCTCATCCACAGTGCAGCATCTTCTGCCAGTTCTGCACTTGCACCAACCATGGAAGCCTCACACATCAGCACAGTGAAAACCTATAAAAGGCCCCAATAAAGAATAGTGGAGAATGTCTTACACAGCTCTTTATGACATACAAAAGAGTCGTGGTGTGCACCAAAGAGAATTTTGCAGGGAGAAAAAGGAGAAAAAAATGTGACAGCTTAATATGTGTACGGTTAAAGTTAATGAGAAAAATCCAAATGGCTTTAATCAGTGTTGTGTGGGGCTCCAGCCTTTCATAACAGAGATTTTAGGTTCTAAGAGCTGTGTCCTTACTTAGTGTCAGTTGGCATAACTCCATCTGGAGCTCCACCAGCCTACTCTTTTCAATGCCTAACCCATGTGAGGTGCTAGCTTTAGTTCAACATTGAATGAACTGATTAAAGAAGAAAATCACCATATAAAATGCTCAAAGAGACCAGGAGGTTGAAGCTGGCTCTGCTGCAGATGTAGAAACTCCGTAACAGCATTGTGAAAAGAGCTATTCATATTTAAAAGTGCTGGCAGAAATAAAAAGAGGATTTATTTAGCACAGTAAATAAAAACTATTTTGAGCTTTACAGAATCCTGATGAGGCCAGTCTGAGAAGTTTACACTTTCAGTTGTAAAGATTGCTATTTATCAATTTACATAATTACTGAGACAAAATGTATATAATTCTCCAATAACTTCTTTGAGGTAATGAAATCGCTATTATATATTAATGCTAGAAGTCTTCAAGGGTGAAATTTTACCTAACGAGGAATTTTTATGCAATTAGGTTTGAAGGAGGGTATATGGACTAGCTTACTGGAAAGACCAACACCAAACGTGCTGAAATACAACAGTGATGAGGTCAGTACCAATACACTGCTAACCTAAGTTTCCAGACCAGGAAAACCACAGAGAAGACCTTCTCCTTGAAGAATGACCCATAGGACCACTTAAGTGGTTAGGGAGATGTTGGGATGAAGGTTGGATTTGATGATCCTAGAGGTGCTTTCCAACCCTAATAATTCTATGATAAAGGAAACCATGTATACAATGTTTTGCAGTTTTCAGCTCCCAGCTGTACACCTAATGTGTCAAGGAGTGGTTTTTATTATGTTTATAGAGTCAGACTGCCACAATGAGCTTTATTAAATCCTTACCAAAAGTTTTAGGGCAAGCAGAAATAAGTGACCACTCTTTTCTACCCATCAGGAGCTGTAAGACTGCATATTCACAACCGTGAACTTTTTTCAACTTCTAAGCATATTTCACAGGATCTAAAAAGAAAAATGAAAAAAAAATGAGAGTGCTTTTCCCTACCACTGAGAAATAAGCAGCATGGAGAGGTCTGAGATGAATCTAAAGTTTCGTGGTATCTTCCTTCTTGCTCTCCAGACTGTTTGTGGAATAACAAATACTTTGGTATGTCAAACCAGGGCAGTAGGTTTTTTATATCTTCCAGCGGGTGCGGTAGATGGATCTGTAACCACCTCAGCTAGCTGAAGGACATTTAAGAACAGATGTTTAAGCATAAATTTCTCTGTAATGTAAGACCTCGCCCAGCTGTAAAACCTATTCATGCTGCATAAAACACTGTAAGGCATCTGAGGATCTTTTGGAATTATGGTTCCTATAAATTCAGAGTAGTAAATATCATTGGCTCAGTTTGAATAAGGGGAACAGCACTTGGCCTTCTTGTACATGATGGAATTTGTAATAAGAGATGTTCTGCCATCTTGATTTTATCCCCTAAATGTAGAGGCACATGTATAAAAACAACTGACAGCATTGAAAATAGTGGAGCTGAAGGACATAAGGCAGCAAGAAGATCTGTGGCTGCTCCTTTAGCTTCCCGTTCATGTAGCATGAAGGAAGATAAAATGTCAAAACAGAACCAAGGAAAGGAAAAGTCAAGGGGAGGGATGTACTTTCTGTCTCAGAAGAGGATTTACCCTCCAAGCTACAGAGACTGGCCCTGAGCTCTCTGTGTATTTTGTGGAGAAGCTTGAGGTAAAAAAACCCATGGAGCTGCACACATGGCAAAGCCTCCTGGAAAGTAAACACCCCTCCGATAAAAACAGGGCCATTGAGTATTTCCAGAGGAAGAAAAAGATCAGTTATCTGAAGGAAAGCAAGTTCTGACTCAATTTATTTCTGTTTCTGGAAACAAAGTGAGGGTTTCTCACTAAGCAGCTCAGCAAGCTGGGAAACATCAGTGACTTCAAAGAATCAGGGGGCTGCTGCTGGTTGGCTGCATTCAGTGGGAGTGCCTGGTCTGCTCCAAGGAATTGGGACCATTTGGGGAAGAGCCCAGCAACCCCCTCAAACCTGTAGTTTTCCTAACTCCTTCCTAATGTCTCCTGGCTTCTTTACAGCCACAGAAGCAGAAGGAGAGGGCTGCTGAGGAGTTGCCTGTGCCTTCTGGATTAGTCAGCATGTTTGAGCAAGCAACAGCCAGACATTGAATTGTAGATAACATGTCAACAGTTCCCCTTCAGGTGCCAGGGACCACAGAGGTCCCAGTACCTAATCCCATGTGGATTTCCATGTGGCAAGAAGCTACACTAACTGATCCCTGGTAGCCAGTCTGGTAAAGTCCTGGGGAAGTTGGGAAATGCAGCTTCAAGGAAAGGTGGGGGTGCTGGGGAATTGCCCCTCTCACAGGCAGTATTGAGAGGAAACAGAGGGGAAGGTCATCTGGTGATGCAGAGCTGGCTGCCCTCTACTGTCACCTTTCAGCAGATGACTCGGAGATGCTCCAGGTGGGGTTCCCATATGTCCTCCAGCCATGCCTTGCAAGGGTGCATAGAGCTCTCAGCCTGACTGCCAGACACCTTGCAATGTATTCATTGAAGACCTCAACCTGCTCACTGTGCTTTGATACAACTCTTATTTAGGCTTTCCATTTTAGCTTGGAGATCATTCTTATTGCAGAGAAAAGCCTTCAGCCTGCCCTTTGCAGGTGCTGTGTGGCAGCACCGGCTTGCTTTGCGTCCTGGCAACATGAGTAAATCAGCAGGCGTGGAAAGCATGGGCCCTGGGGTGGTCACACCAGCAGGGACTATCAGAGGGCTGCTCAGCAAGCATCTTTCTGCCCCACTTTACAGCCTCATCCCCTGTGCTCCACTGCCCTGATGCAGGAGATCCACGAGCAGTCTCTGGCAGGCAGGAGCACCTTACCTGTCTGCTGATGGTGCTGTGCTGGGAAAGCTTTTTAGGAGAAACCACCTGCACTCCTGCCTTGAGTTTTTGGAAGCTGTTCAACATTATTTCCACATTGCCAGGAAAACACATGGCCCAGACTTATGAGCTTAATAATCACTTTAGCCCTCAACTGCAACTGATAGTGGCTTATCTTCTCAGGCTTGTCTACATTGCCTACTAAATGTTCATCCTAATTACAGCCCTAATTATGCTTCTGCCCAGAATATTTGTAGATAACCTTAACTCTTGATCTGTTTAGTCTAGTTTTCCAGGTGGCAACAGATTTAAAAACAGGTTTCTAAACAAGATATGACTCTTACGTTGCTAAGAATAGGAGAGTGTGATCTCAGCATTGCCTGTTACACTGACACGTGGTACAATCAGTTGACAGTGGCGGTTGTGAGCACAAGCTCATAAGCACAAGTTCAGTTTTTAGTTATTATCTGTGTGTGTTGTCTGGTTTAACTCTTTGGACAGTGATTTGGATCCGATTGATTGGTTTATTTCTGTTTGCTTTGCTGAAATCTCAGTATTTGAGATACTTTGGGTATTTCAGACATTTCAGATTAGGAGGGGGCATCTTGTGTACGAGGCATTGCTTTGAAAGTAACCCCTGAAGGAACCGATTGCCATGCTTGGGAAATGCATACCTTTTTCATCTCAGCTCTTTTATCTCTTACAGGAGTATCTGAGGCAGAGCTGTGCTCTCATGGGTTCAGCCCTCGCTCTCCAGAGGTTCCCTGAAGCACAGTATTTGTGTCCAAGGTCACAACATGAGTTGTAAAAATGCTTTGAGGTCTGGAGAAAATGCCTTACAGGGAAAGCCTTGAAGAGCTAGGTCTGCTTATCCAAACCAAGGCTTAGCTGTGACCTGGTTACTGGAGAATTACCATAATAGGTACTCTTGTCTCTTGGGAAGGCAAAACATCATATGAAAAGGGCTTTCAGTCTAGATGAGAACTCGAGCCAATGTACGGATGCAGAAATCAGAGACCTTCAGATCAGAAAGGCCAAGATTTCAGAAGGGAAATAAGGTTTGTCAGGGGAACAAGCTATAGAAAGAAGCAATGGGCTCGCCATCTCTGGGTAGCATTCTGAAAAATAAGCTTTCAGCCAGACCTAAGTAATTGAACCCAAGTAAGGGTGGCAGAATGCATCACTATGGGCTATTTCACAAAAGGGCTCGGGTCTCTCCTGATTTTAGACTCTCGGAATCTATTAACTAGGTCCACCATGCTTATACAGTACTGTTTAGGACTGAACAAACTCCACTTCCACCAGTACTGGAGAGAAGGTGTCCTGGAAGCTGGGATGTTCTTTCTCCATACGATCAATAAGAGCATGATAATAATTAGTGATGGCACTTCTCTTTCTCTAAAGGACACAGCATAAATTACCATACCACTCTTGTTTGTTTGTTTATTTCCATTTCCTACCACAAAAACACTGCTGTGTTGTATGAAACCCATGAGCTCAGATGGGCTCCTGGAAAGAGCAGTAATAAATTTAATTTCTGCTACTTTTCTTGCCCTAAGCACTCCTGTTGAGCTCTCCTGTTACCCTGTGCTGTGTTAACAAACTGCTTCGAGGTGTGTTCCAGATGCACCACGCTGCTGGGAGCAGGTTGAATCTCCTTTGAGGGTGGCATGTGCAGAGAGGTGCTGGGGCAGCTTTGGAATATAAGTTGTCTCAACTTATTGGCAAGGAAGTCCCCTACATACGTCTCCCTAGAACATGTAAAAGCACTGCTGTGTTTGTTCAACTTTGATTTGTAAAGCATGTTACATGACGCTCTTAAACAGAAGGGATTTACATTCCACAAGAGGTTTCTTATCTGGCCCCGACTTGATGTTCAGCTCATTAAACAGCCCTCCCAGAAGAAGCCATCAGGAACCCTGATCTAATGTCTTTTAGTGTGCAGCACTCAAACATCAGTTCAGATGCTGAAGGAAGTGCTTTCAGCTGCCTCTGCTGGGTCTGTGCCTCAGGGTACCTGTAGCCTTTCAAACTTGCCCCAACAGTAATGACTCAGACAGGCTAATGCAGACTCTCTTTGCTTATGCCTAACTCCTCCCAACCTCATGACTTACTATGGGTTATCTCGGGTTCAGGAAGCAAGATTTGTCAAGGCATTTGAAATTTTCCTGATAGATACTGAGCTTACCTAATCATCATTTGTCATCATCTCTGCAGGCTATTGCTACTCCACGCTAGTCCTTAAAACCAGGGAAAACTCAGTGGATTTAGTAAAAGCTTTCTGTGCACAGAAACTGATTAGCAGATCAAATAAAAGATTTGTGCATCTGAGCAATGAGGGGCTCATAAGGCCTCAGCTTTAAGGTGGGGTTCATAAACTGGTGTGAGAAACATAGACCCTACATAGTGCTTGGGAGACTTGAGCAAACCTGGAAAGGGATCCCAAAGAGCTAAACACTTATTTTTGTCTATAATGAAAGACCAGTGGCAAGGATTCCACTTTGAATTACTTTTAATTACTTTTCATAGACCAGAACGTGGGAATGATCTTGGACCCAGGGCTTTTTCCTCCAAAGTGAGTGCCAGAGTCTCTGCCCCTTCCTATTTTCTGTCTTCTTTTGGATATTCATATCACATTTTACATAGCTCCTGGGTGGTGGAGAGGAGTGCAGGGCCAGGAGCGGACACGGGTGATCCTCTGCTCAGGAGAGGGAGGATGTCTGTGCAGAACAGTGATGAGCAATGCTGCCTGGGTGCCTGCAGACATGCACTGACCAACAGCTTCCTCCACCAGAGCTGCATATCCAAATCCCATGGAACTGAGGAGTACCAGGCACATACTATAGCATCTGAGGGACAGAAAAGCTCCAAGACTACTTGCAGGTCAGCGATAACAATGATGCACAGCAGTCCCAGGCTCCCTCGTCGGAATTAAACCAAATTTTCCTTTGCTGGTCCACTTCCACCTGTAGCTAAAGATCTGGATTTCACATCAGCCTCTGCATTATCTCAGCCCAGCTGTTGATCAGGTAACGTGACCTCAGCACTAACAGCTGTCCTTAAACCCTACACCACCACCTTCAGGCTGTGGGGTGAAAGATACTTGTTGGATTTTTTTGGAAAAAAAAACCCAGCAGTGAAAACCTCCTGGGATAAGCAACACCAACATGACACTAGTTGAAGACTAGGTCTCTGCCACTGGCAATCCTGCTGCACTGGACCTGCTAACATCCAATAGCTGTGCTCTGACAGCATTCATTAGATGAGATCCTCAAGGAGCCTGGCCAAGACAATTCCTATTTGCTGCCCGAGCTTAGACACAAGGTGCTCCAAACATGATCTTACAAGTGCTGAAAAGAAGGGAACAGTCACTTTCTTGGACCTACCTGGCTCCAGCCTCGCTAAGACAGTCCAGAAAGTAGTTGACCTTTGCAGCAGGAGCATGTTACCCTTGTTGGCCTTTGCACCACTGACCACAACATCTCAAAACTGAGCAGCTGCAGAAGAGAAAGGTTTTGCACCTGGAAGCTTTTATTGCCCAGAGCTAAAACAGCTGTGGCAGCTCAGGGGGTACAGAAGGGGCGGAGAGGAGCCAGCCTCCTCTCAAGTCTCACACTGTGCTCCCACGCCACATATATATTTTTATGAAGCTGGAAGGGACAAGTTCTCACCTGGTATCAATCAGAATAGCTCACTGGGATGATGCCGAAGAGGCACAGATAACCCTGGATCTTCCACTCCTCCTAGTAGAGGCTTTATCCCTGTAAATTCCATTACTTTAGATTGCTCAGGGCAGGATAAGCCCCACTTAGCTTAATTTTTTAAAATCTCTGATGTCTTTTCTAGGGAATTAAAAAATAAGCATCCTTTTTTAAGGATGATTTTCACCGTAGAGTCACATTCTCTGTTTCTCTGCCTTTTGTTTTGTTTCCAGTGTTTGGAATCTCCACTAACAGGTTAGGTGCAGGTCTGACAGACAGCTGCTATTCTTGGTCCTGTCGACACATTTCACTGTAGTAAAATGACAGCCACAGCTGTGACTCATTGTAAGAAAAAAAACCTAAATATAAAATAAAGGCTGGGTCAAAAAACCCACGAGAGTTAAAAAGAGCCTGCAATTAATAACATGACTGGGAACAGGCTTAGGCTTGGTGAAGCAGATGACAGAGGCTGCTGTTCCTTCTCCCCAGCTTCCAAATAAATATAGAGTGAGACTTTCTGAGAAAAGGTTTCTCCTCAAGCAGCGAGTCCATCAACCCTCACCAAGTGTCCTCGAGCACCTGCCAAGTGGGTTCCTGGATGTGCCCGTGCACGGTGCAGAAACAGACTGAGTTACAGCAGAAAGATGACAAAGTGACTGTGTGCACCCACAATTTTGATCTCTTCTGATGGGAAGTTAGTCATGCTTTACAGTAGAGCGCATTCATTAACGGGTTAAGAAATGATTCTTACACCTTTTAATAAATGACTAATTTTGTTGAGTCCACCAGTTTCTGAATCACTTATCAGAAGAACTTGGAAGGAGCTTTAACACTTTTTTTTCTCTCTTTCAGTAAAATTTCATATAGAAGTCATACTGTTTGTGTCTGCAGCATTGTTTATAAACCATATAGTCATGTCTAAAATAGAGGTAAGGAAAAATTTATGACCTGGTGGCATCAAGTGGTTCAATGTGCAGGCCTCAGCATCATGGGTCCTTGACCTCTCTATCTCTCTCTCTGACAATGACTCACTGAAAAGTACTGCTTGAGGAGTCATTTCCTTTCCTCTACCCTCAGGCCCCCCCACAGCAGCGATCTGAGGATCCATTACAAGGCGTGTTTATAAAACTTTGAATAAATAAAGCCTCAAATTTGGGGTCGCGGGCAAAATTCCGGTTCCTTCTGAGGGCATTACAGAGCTATTTTACATGGTGGATCTACTATTCTTACATTCTTCAGCCCTAACTCAAAACTGAAGAGCAAAGCAGCCCTCCCATTCCCCACATGCCACAGAAATTCGGGATACTGTGAACGGATTGCTGCGATGATGACAGAGGAGAAGACTGGATGTAGACTTGCAGAAGAGCCTCTCACCTGCTCTGCTTCTACTGCCTACCTCTTAGATCTTTGGGAAAGCTGCAGAAACTCCACAGTGCCTTTTGCCAGCATCAGAGCTGAATATACTACAGAGTGGAAACAAGGGTGAGGAGTTTGAAAGTGAAGCTGCAGAGAAGCACTGTAGGAAACAGAGCTTGGAGAAGTCATCTAGGCCATCCAGCCTGCTCCCCACCATTGCCACCACCACCATGCCAGAACAGAAGTTCCTCTCTTTCCCAGAAAATATTGTCTTAAACCATTCCCCAAAACTTTCCAGGCAGATGTGCAACAGCTGAGGAGTGGAAACAGGCTAGCCCCATGTGACCTCCTTATTAAAAAACAAAACAAAACAAAACAAGAAAATTAAATATTTCAGGGTTTTGTTTTGGCAAGGAAACCTCCAAAATATTGGCTTTGGCTTTAGCTGCGTTCTGCCACTGAACTGCAAATTCAATTATTTGCATAGCCCTAAGTGTAAGGTAAATCTCATCAATCCCTGTAAAGTAAAGAAACTTAACAATCACACCTTTTGAATGAAAGGATCCATTTAGTGGCAGAGATCTGATATATTAAGACTGGTTTTCCACAAGTTTAGAGTCCTCAAATTCTGTAAAGCCCATGAAAACCAGTCCTAGAGGGCAAAGGAGCTCATGTGCTTTAATCTCATAATAGAAACTACAAATATAACCTCTGGAACTAAATATCACCCTTTGAATGTTTTCTTCTCGAGCCTGCATCTGCTGCTAAGAGAGAAGGAAATAGATACGCTCGAGAGCAAATGGTATCCCCGTCACCATCCTTCAGTGTTTGCTCCATGTGTGTATTTAAATGGTTTACCATATAACTTCATAAAGCTATTCTCTCTTAGACATAGCAGAAATAGTTGTCCTGAAAAGCTAGATTCTTTTTAAAAGCAAAAGAGGTTTTTAGAAAAGGCTGAAGAAAAATGCAAACAATCATATGGGCATTTTAAAGAAAAAAATAAATCCTTCTGTACTTAGTAATTTTTTACCCATTCTGTATTTCTTTAAGTCATTTCAGAGCCTGATTTTTTTATTACTTGTTACGTCCTTAAATGGCAAAATACAAAGCATGGGAAACTGAGGGGTAGATTATAAGTCTTTGCTTATAACTCACAGAGTTATGGTGCCTTTGGGATCACAGATATGCAATTGGAGAGCTTGACTGACTGCTGGTGCCATGGATTGTCTTTAAGATGGACAGGGAGGAGATGAGGAGTGGGGGCTTCACCCCTGGACAACAGAGTGGCTTGAGAGTATGAAACTTTGCTATGGAAGGAGTATTGGTTATTGATTCCATCGATTACTGGTCATCCCAACCCTATTCCATAGGAAGACTATGAAGCAAATTCTCCTGGAAGCCACATCCAGGCACATGAAGGAGAGAAAAATGACCAGGAACAGCCAATGTGGATTTGCCAAGGGTAAATCAACTCTGACCATCCTGATTGTGTTCTTTGATGAGATGACTGGTTTGGAAAACAAGAGAAGTCCATTAGCAAGGCTTTAGCAAGGCTTTAAATACAGTCTCCCACAGCACTGCTGTGGTCAAACTGGGGATACCTAGATGGGATACAAGGCTGGTGAAAAATTCTGTCTGTGCTGCCCCACCGAAAGAATAAAGGCCAATATCTTGAACTGGTGACCAGTTATGAGTGACCTTCCTTTAGGTCTGATAAAGAGGCTGGTACTGTTTAATATCTTTATTAATGGCATGGGGGATGAAACAGAATGGACCCACAGCGAGTATGCCAATGCCCATAACACCAAATCGTGGGGAGAAATGGGAAGGACATCTCAGCAAGCTGAAGAAACAAGCTGACAGAGACCTCCTCAAGTTTGACAGAGGTGAGTGCAAGGGTGAAATAAGCCCAGGAACCACTACAAGCTGTGGACAAACTGCCTGGAAAGCAGATCTGCAGACAACAACTGGGGGCCCAGGTGTACAATAAATTTGGGCGAAGAAGGTCAACGGGAACATGAGCTACATCAGCAAATGCCAGCTGGCTCCGGGAAGTGATCTTCCTCTCCATTTGGCACTTGTGAAACCACTCCAGTGTCTAGTTCACATGGTTGGTTATTCACTGGAACAGGTTGTCCAGAGAGGCTGAAGAAATCTGCATCCTTGGATATAATGGGATCTTGAATGGGTGGGACTTCCCAACCCATTCACTTACCCATCTACTTCTGAGGTTGGCACTTTGAGAACAGGGCTGGATGAGGTGCCTGCAGTGGTCTTTATCACCCTATGTTTTTCTATTAATTTCTACTTAACTTGCCAGTCAGGTATTATTGTTGGAGGCCCCAGTTAGAGTATTGTTTGGAGTGGCTGGTGGTTTTTGAGGGTGAAGTGCTTATGGTACAGAAGGTAAGCAATGGCTGCATCCCCTCTTCATCATTTAAGTCTATTCTTACCCAGAATCACACCAACTGCCTAAGCATGCCCTTGAGCTTCCTTACACAGCACATAACTGCTTTCCATCACAGGTGCTGAAAGACATCCTGGACCAGCTTGGAGAGATTCAAATCATCACTTCCCACAGCTTGGATAAGAGCTCAATTCACCAGGTTATCTGCTACTCTCGGTGTAGGCACTGAGAGTGAAACCGAGAGGTCTCTAGGAAACTGAGGCATTTCCAGCCCACATAATTTGTTGGATCAATCCTTTAGTGCCATCTGAATGACACGTATCTGAAGTTCTCAGATGAGTAGCAAATGAAGCATATTTTAGCACAGTGCTGCAAAAATGTCAGTGACACTTGATAAGCTCATCTGTCAAGCAACAAGAAAAATCAGCAATAGCTGTTGAGAACAAAATGCTTTTTACATCCAGAAAAAAAAAAAACCCCAAATGCTTCTGCTGTATCTCAGCGAAGCTAATTTCCTTGGTTTTAAAGTGTTAAAAAAATTCTAAGACTTTAGATCACAAAGCAATGCTTAATTTTCTTTTTAATAAGCAGTTATGGCATTAGTCATCTCTTCTGATTCACAATGAAAGCTACGGGGCACAGTGGGATGTTTTTACCCGGAGAGGTGTTGAATTTCGTCTGACATGTAGACTTTTAAAAGTATTATTACTTGAAGTTTTATGTGTGAAGGAAGAAAGACACAAAAGCTTCGAAACTAGAACTGGCTGAGTACAGAGAAACAAAGGGTGTGTTGGAAAAAAAAATTTCTTCCTGGCTCTTCTTACGTCAAAGGGCTCTTGGGTTACTTTCTGCACACTTATACCCCCTTAAAACTTCCAGGAATGGCAGCACTGGCCCTTCTTTTTTCCAGCAGGAGCTTCCCAAAGGATATGTCTCAACCGTGGCTTACTAGGACGTGGTTCTGGTTTTCCTGTGCTTGCTTTGCCAGCAGCTGCAGATTGCTCTGTATTCACCTGGCTGTGCAGGAGTCCAGTTTTGGCAGCACGGATGCGATTGCCTCATTCAAATGCCTCCTGGTCAGGTACCATAGCTCTGGGGAACCAGGCTTGAAGACTCTGCAAAGGCAGAGATTTCCCCCTTCTTTCAGGAGTGCTGTAACCACCAGGCTCAGCACCTCCCTCGGGAGATTTGAAGAGTGCTGGGTTGCTGGTCCTCTCACAGGAGGTCTGGGTCATGTTGTGATGAGGATCTATAGCAGGCCTATGCTTATGAGCTCTCTGATTTCTTGCTGCTGAGCTGGGGGAAGCGTCAGAATCTGAAATTTATCCCAAACATCACCAGTTTTTACACACATGTTACGCATAGGGTGGTGGTACCATTTTCATCTCGTTGGCTTTGAAGTTAAACTGGTCTTTTCCACGCGCGTGCACATTCTAGAAGGGTTTGAAGAGGAATATAAAATTACTTCCAACTATACATAGTAAGAAAAAGCAGCTAAATACAAAGTGCTTATAATACTTAATTGTCTGAAAGAAAAGAAACCTGATGGAAAAGAATTGCTGACAGCATAGATGTGTTACAATGGGTTGGGAAAAAAGATACACTACCTTGAAAGTGGAGACTGACTTTCCTGCTTCTCCTCAGTGTCCTCACAAGTCAAAGGAGTCAGAACAGTTACTTTAGCCACAGTGAGTAAGTGGCACAAACAGAAGCCTTTGCTCTCACCTTCCTGCCTCCTTCAAGCTGCCACTTCTTACTTCAGAGCAGTGGGGTGAGGTGGTATGTCCCATTTACACCACATGCTCCAGTGTTTTGATCAATGTTTTAAGGTGTCTTTTTTTATTGTTTATTATTATTATTGTTTGCTGGAGAGGATGAATTTATATAAAATAAACCCCACGAGTCAGAGCTCAAATTAAGAAAGAGGCTGGTCTAAGAAGTAAATCCTTGAATGAGACAAGTTAGTAAATCACCTTTAAAGCATTATACATCTGTATAATGCCTCAGGCATTCAAGGTTTAGACCTTTGCTTTTACTCTTGGACTGTGACACTTACATGGACCCACATTTTCCTTTCTCTTCTCTTCTCTTCTCTTCTCTTCTCTTCTCTTCTCTTCTCTTCTCTTCTCTTCTCTTCTCTTCTCT
>JANHFX010026298.1:9379-27851 GCA_027560015.1 Chloroceryle amazona
GAAAGGAAAGGAAAGGAAAGGAAAGGAAAGGAAAGGAAAGGAAAGGAAAGGAAAGGAAAGGAAAGGAAAGGGAAAAAAGGGAAAGGAGGGAAAGGGAAGGAAAGGAAAGGGAAAGGGAAAGGAAAGGGAAGGGAAAAGGGAAAAGAAGGAAAGGGAAAGGGAAAGAGGGAAAGGGAAAGAGAAAAGAGAAGAGGAAAAAGAATGCATACTGTCGGTTTCCCTAAGAAAAAGTACCTGCTCTTGTGCTTGGGCAGACCTTACAGGGATATAAGCAAACTGGGTTAATTTCCTACAGTTAAAAATAAAAGGTACAAAAGCAAAAGAAAGAAAAAAGAAGAAATCTTTCTTTTTGTGTTCTTACCAGATTGCTTTTGCAACTCAGTGGCGAATACGTGACTCCCTTGAGCTTGTTCACCTTCTACATATTAATTCTGTTTATGATAGTCTCATACAAACATAATTCAATCATTTTACTCCAAAAGCAGATAGAGATTTCTATACATTAACGCCACACTCATGCTACAACCTCACAGCACTTCCAGGAGTTGGACACCACGTTTGAGCAGCAGTTTGCAACTATTTTATGTGGTTAGGACCGTACAGCACAAGCAGAGATTGCTGTGCTGGATTTACACTGAAATTACAGCAATTGCTCCTCACATCACGTTCATTCCCTACCTCTGCCACAAGCAAGAAATGCTGAATTAGTGTCAACACTGAATTCTACTCAGATAAATGCAAACTGCTTGTTGCAACATGCACCATGAGCATCTCTTGGATCGAGTAATGTCACAGCTACCGAGATTTAAATTTATATCTTTCAGCTCCAGGCATATTCTTTAAAAGAAAAGGTTCATTATCCCTTTTACATATGGAGCCTACATTTCCAGGAAAAAATGAGACTGGAAAGGATTTGAACCAACAGCACATTAGAGACCTAAACTAGACATCTCTGGAAATATTGCACAGAAATATTTCTTGACCCAAAATGTGGCTTTAACTAAGGGAGGTTTTCTCACGAGGATGGATTATATATCTTTGGATAGCGAAGCATCTGAAGAAAAACCCATTTAGGCTGTTGATTGTGTCTCTATATGTTGACATATGTATGTGTCTATGTGCTATATAAACAGCCATTATCTGGATTTCTGCTTTTTTTATAACAGTTAAAAAAAAACTTGGGGTAAGAACAGATTAAAATGCAATGATTTTTTTTTTTTTTTTCCTTTTTTTGTGTGTGAGAGGAAAGAATTTTCCTACTAGCTCTACTTTTAACTCCAAGTCTTAGCTTCTGGCCATTGCCTGTGTGTTATAAACACCCAATTGCAAGAGCCAGCTGCTGAGTCTGGACTTTTAAACTCTCTATATCTCTAATAGGCTAAATCAAGAAAAAAAAAAAGAAATCTCTTGCAAGTGCATAGCATGGCTAGCAGCAGGACAGGTAATTTATACATTCCCTGGGGTTTGCAGGGAGTCTGAAAATTGAAATTGAAGCTTAGCCCGATGTCCTAGTAATGTCACTTCTGTATCACTTGTCCATATGTTACTTAAAGAGTTCTCACCTGTGTAACTACTGGGCTTGGAGCCTTTACTGCTTGAAGTAAAGCTGTGCCCTGGCTGGGGGCTGCAGCAGAGCTGTACTCTGCATTTTGGGTACAGAAGGGGAATTTACAACACGTGAGGTGGCACTTCAAAAGAGGTAGGTGTGTGCTGCCTTTGGCTCAGCAGGAAAATCCTTTTATCTTAGGAAAACCTCTGAAATACTTTATTTTTACTTCTTGCAGTACTGGTTTAGATGACAGTGCAGGTAGGTCCTGCTTTGGCAGGCTAATGAGTTTGGCAGGGATAATATCTTAGGAGGAGGTGTTAAAGGCAGAGGTGGTTTCTCAAGACTGCAGTAAAATAGGAGAGAAGCTTATGGTGGGCAGACAACTGAACCCTAAATAATAACAAAATAAATATTGGGAGTAATAATATTCTGGTGATGATCAGACCTTTCTTTTATGGGTATCTCAAAGGGATTGTGAATAGAGAGGTTATAGAAAAACAAGGTGCTCATCCTATCCCAGCAGAAAACTCATGGGCTCCTTTTCCATACGAAATGGTTGTCTTAATCCTCCTTATAATAATAATAAATCCTTACCCCTGCTTGCTTTCTTCATCCCTTTCCTGGCTTCTTTACCCCTCAGGAACCAACTTTGCCAACTACAAATGTCACAAGGTGTCACCCGGCAATGGCAGTTGCACTCTTCAAAGCCCAGAAGCTCTGCTTTGTCTTCAGAACTAGGGGAAAAAATATTGAAAGGGGTGAAAAAAATAGAAGAAAAAATTACTGTTGCCTTCCATCTGTGCTACAGACACTATGAAACCGTGCCTGAAATAGTAGAGTTGCCCCCTCTTTGATGTTTGTTCCTGTCCTATGGTGTTGACTTGCTCATGGCATTAGTGAGGTGAGAAGAAAGGAACCAAATCAGTGTGTTTTTTTGTGTCAGAGGTGATGGTATGAACAGGGGGATCCTGGGTTCTGACAAACCATTTTAATTTAGATTTTTTTAAGACAGTTTTGAAGCTCTGCAAATCTGCAAATATTCTTCTTCTTGCAAAACATCTTCTTCTTCATCGCATAGGATGCTCAAATAAGACCTAAAATAGGCATCTGTTCATGAAAAATAAGATTTTTTTTCTGAGCTTTCAGAATCCCCATATTTCTGAGGTTATTAGTAATTATTGTATCAATAGGCCAATAGAAAATGCAATGACTCTAGAATTATAAGAGATATCTCATCTCTTCAAAGCCAGTCTTAGGTTGTTGCAGACACTATCCTATCATCTGATCCTTTTCCTACAGACGATCAGACTTTATTTCATTGTGCATATTTTCCCCAATTTCTCTTCCACCTGTAAGTCCCTGATGGACAGGTCTGTCATCTTAGGTTTTCTAAGTTGGAGAGGAAAAGAGATCATTGCTTCCAAAGTAGCTGATTATGGAAATATGTAATGGAGATAAGTTTACTCTTCCATCATTCAGAGCTTCTGAATAGTGCAGCATTGCTAGAGTGAAGATACCAGTGGTGAAGAAATTGTTTGTACGGGCTCTAAAGCCCAAAATTCTCATTTTGGGAACTCCTCCTGGAGTCCGTTTGCAGCATCTGTTCCTCACAGAGGAGCCCAACATGTTGCCTCAGGTCTGCTTCGGTGGTTCTCAGCAAGCTTGAGGAGGAATCTTCACATGGACTTGGCAGTGAAGATTCAGGAGACTCACATCCTCAGAGAAAATACCTCACCCAAATGTTACACGATGGATCAAAGTATTTCTGGGTGGCACATGAGAATGCTGAAGCGGGAACGATCGACACTATTTGATGTTTGGACCAAATGATCTCAAAAGTCTTTTCAACCTAAACTATTCTATGATTCTGTTTACCAAAACAAGTGGACATAGTCAGATTCCTTCAGCTGCTGCAGGAAGGTATCCGTATGAATGTGCTACCAGAGTGGACATGATCTAACAGAACAGAGTGAGCCAGGTGCCATTTCTCTGGTGTACATTTCCATCACATCTTCTTCTACCCAGGGTCCCTCAAAATCATTGACCTGAATTGGTTTTCTCATCTCAAACTTCCTTTGGCGTGTGCTCCTACGCAGACTAACTCGAGTTTCCTTTAGGTACAATGTCCTGGTTTGAGTTTTTTTACCACTCTCCAGATTTATAAAGTCTGCTTATTGAAACATTGAGCTTCTGAACTGCCACGCTAGGAAAGAACATCTATGGTGAGGTGCAGCTTCTGGGTTTAAGTGTCTGCAGCTAGGGGCTATCTGTGCACTAGTCAGTAGAGCCCATGGAATCCAGAGAGCTATGCAGGTGGACCAGATGTCTACTCAGCCAGAGCAGAATTCCTCCTGTCCCCCATTGATTAGGTCTCCATTAACTTCACAGGGAGGTTAGACACCTAACACACATGTACACCCCTGTGTGTAGACATCTAAATGGACATGTCTTAGTCTCAAACTGAATTCTTCCCTTGGGACCAAATGACCTGCCCTAGTATCATTGGAGATGCTCTGACACATTCATCCTGGTGTGAAGCAGCCTGTCCAGATAGGTGCACGTCAACTGTAGGTTGTGGATCTCACCTGCTGGCCCTCTGGAGCTGGTTAGGATGCTCCAGGGCTTCCCACGTGGTGTTGGATGTCAGTGTGTGATAACTGATTTCAGTCCATGGAGATACCTCAATAGAGGTGTCTGAGCCTGATGCGGGATGTCACTCCTGGGTTTCTAGAAAGATGTTTGATCTGTCCTGCAAGGGTGGAAGGGAATTCAGTCTAGGAATGCAAAGAGGGTGGAAGGGAATTGAGTCTAGGAATGCAAAGAGGGTGGAAGGGAATTCAGTCTAGGAATGCAAAGCATATGTCAGTGCAGTAGATGACAACATTCCTGACACTCCCTGGTTTCCTCGGGACATTTAAGGAATTCATTTCAGAGGCAGTTTCTTTTCACGAGCATAATTTGATCCTAATCATCTTTATACACGTAACATTAAGTTTTTCATTTGCCTCATTAACTGTTGCTTTAAAATTTAGATGGCCAAATATTGATGAAGTACCAAGCTCAGGGACAGACCGTATCCTCATTCAACAAATGCAAATGTTTGGGTTTTTTTTTTTTAACCTTATAAATATTCATCCATTTCCCTGTATGCACAAATCAATCACTTTTCCTTTTGCCACAAGAAAAAATAGAATAGCTGAAAAGAAATGTCCCAGATTACTACTGTTCCAGAAGGGGTGTCTCCTCTACATACCATGTCCTCTCTGTTATGTCTTGGATGCTGTAGGGGCATCTGCAATAGCATTAGATGACTGTCTTCAGATGGCAAAATTGTACCCTGGGCAAACTCTCTGCCTGCCAGTGGAAGTTCTCCCTCTGAGGCATCTGGGAACAAAAGCTTATTTAGTATTTATGTCAGTGGTTCCAGTTGTGGTCTGTGGAGAAGTTACCTGCAACTATTATAGAGTGGAGACTCGTGCTCCTGGATCTTGTTTCAGCTGTTGAATTGTAACAGAAGCTAAAACAAAACCAAATGTTGCCTTAGAAGAATGTTTCTTAACATTTATTTAGTATTACAAGCCCACAAATACGAAAAGACAATGGTCGGTTTGAGGTCTAATGAAAGAAGATGGTCAGCAGAGAAGTGTTAAGTTAAAAAAACCCAGCCCTTAAGGTTAAAATGCTGGCAAACAGCTGCTCTCTGTGTTATCTGGCCTTTAACTGAGCCAAGATATCCATCCGTTGATGTATTGTATTGAGAACTCGTGTATCACGGCTGCGAGCAGAAGTGATGTCTCAGTCATTCTGGGAATCCTTTTCTCACTGCCTTGAAAAAGCCACTGTCTTAGAGATTTCAAGTTGTTGCTGACCTGTGATGTATTTTTCTTCAACTAGGTTTCGGGTGCAGGATTTGTTCGTTACTAATGAAGAAAATGATGTGAATGGTTTGTGATTTCATTAGCTAAGAATATCTCTGAAGATGTGATCCTGATAGATGGGCTTATAAAAACTCACTTAGGAGTGAAATGCCTGGATGGGGACTATATTTGTTAGTATTGAAGAAGCAAAAACCCCAATCAGTTGTGCACTCCTTGTGCAGTTTCACCGGGGCTGAATAAATGAAAGGTGTAGGATTTAATACCCAGTGGTAAATGACAATGAAGTAATGGGGTAAAGCGAGTCAAGTCTTTCATTCCGAGCCAGTGGTACTATCTGCCATTAGGATAATGATGTAGAACATCATTGCATCCTGAAATCCGTTTTGGAGGTTATACCTGTTGAAAGCTTTGTCTCAGGCATGTTTCCATTTGCATCAATGGCTTCGAACTGATTAAAATCCCCAAAGATTACAAAAAGGAAACAGCTTTTGCGTTTCTGGAGGCAGGACAATCAGGCCACTCAGGCCTGCAGAACTCCTCTCTTACTTCAGAAGGTGACTATTTTGAAGTTCAAGATTATTGGTGTAACCCAGCCACTAAAAAAATCTCTGATTGACATTAAATCAAACTTTGTTTCAGATCAGTGTAATTCTCTTCCCAGGTAACGTACCCCACCTTCGGCGTTCTTAAGCAACCCATAGTTCTATGCATGCTGTGATATTCACATCAACACCAAGATCTCCAGGAAGATCTATGGGCTGTCATAGCTCTTAGACTACCACACGATGTTTTTCATGTAATAAAGAGTTTGTGTTTCCCGGGCATGCAGATTTTGAAGCCAGTCACTTGGAAACCAGAGACGTGCTCTCCACTCCTCAAATTACTTCTCTAGATCTTTCTTGTACCATCCACAATTTTTCAACATCCTTTAAAAATGTGGTTGGCAGGAGTGGATTTAATATTCCAGCATTAGCCTCGATGCTGCTGCAAATGAAAATCAAGCCACTCTCTACTCCTACTCGTCCTCTGCTGTGCACATGTCCGTGGATTGCATTAGAGCTTTTCATCACAGCATCCTAATGGGAGCTAGTGCTAAGCTGTTTGGCTACTGTGACCCCTAAATTACTTTCAGATGCTATTTTCCATTATGTAATCCTTTGTTCTCACTGTTCCTGCTTTCCTTCTTCCGAGCTGAACACAGAGTCATATGTCTATATTAAAATATGGGTTTGCTGATTGAGCCTAATGTACTGAGGAATCCAACTGATTTGATGGCTACCTCACTCTCCTTAATACTCATGATGATGTCAAACCTTGTGTCGCTCACAAATGTTATCAGAGACGGTTTTCTATTTGTTTCCAGATCCCATAAACCCAATTTTAATAGTGTTAGACCTAAGACAAGTTCTTTCAAAGGTAATGCAACATTTAGGAGATGGCTCAAGTGGTTTACTTCATAGCGGGTGTGAAACAATGGGTGTCTAGGAGTCATGATAATGTTAGGTAGATGGATGGACTTGATAATCTTGGAGGTCTTTTCCAACCTTAATAAAAATTAAAATTAAAAAAAAAATAATTAAAAACCTCCAAACAGGATTACTGAGGCTGCAGTGGAACTCCAAGATCATCAAGTCCAGCCTATGACCCAACCCCATGACATCAGCGATCTCAGGAGCCATTCTCAGATTCTCAGTGGTGCAGATGAATGGTGAGTAGCAGTGCTTGTGATGTTTATTAATGGTCTCTATGTTGCTTTGCCTTCAGCTCAATGAAAGGAAGCATTTTAAGGGTAAAAATGAGGCAAGTGTTGGTGGCTAACTCAGCCAGCTGGTCTCTCCCTCCATGCCCACTGTAGTTAAAGGAGGGAGAAGGGCTTCTCTGCAGCCGGTGCAGGCTGGAACTTGGACACACAGAATCCTCTCCTCTCTCTGCAGACTGTTGAGGGATGGCAGCTATTTTCCTGTGCCTGAAGCCGGGAGATGCAATTTACTCCTTTCCCCCAGCTGTTAAATACCAATCTTCACTTCACACAGCTCTCTGATTTGAGGTGCCGAGCACCTAGGAAATTCCCTCGCTAAATAACATCAAGAACTTTGCATTAACATCTGAACATTCCGCAGCCATTTCAGGCATCCAAAGTAGTGACAGTGCTAATGTTTCACAAGCAGCCCTTAATGCTTCCCCTGCCTGCGTTTGTTTTACAGTCACCTTTAATTTCCTGACTGCCCACCAGTTTCCAAGTAGTACAATGCACCTTAAACACATTTTCAACAATTCTTCGGGAATCATAGCAAGGTACAATCAAAACAATACAGGATTCCGAGGTAATCTTCTACTTGTACAATGCTGTACATCTGAGGAAATATCCAGCTCTCCTGCATATTTTCTTTTCTTTTATTTTCATACAAATTAACCATGTATCTAATTACCTCATCTGCCAGCCTGCAGATTTGTGCGTGGTCTCAGGTAGACTGCTTTTGGGTTTCACTGCTTCCTTCCCACGAACCGTATGCATCAAGGGGTTGTAGAGTTCTGTGTTAGCAATGCCACGTGCTAAAATGATGCGATACATACCCCAGAGAGAAGACAGAGCATTTAAAGGTGATGGAGATCACCTTAACCAAAGTATAGAATGATGGAATGCTACCTACCCTCATCCCCCAGTATCGCAGGGAGATCTGTGAAATGAGAGGAGCAGATAACAGCAGAATCAACTTAGAAACCAAATTCTCCTCCTATGAGTAATTTTGTTAAATTCGGGGGAGTTGGATTAGAATCAAACCCCTGCAAGATGCAAGGAAGGTCTTCTGAACGTGCACTGTCTAGGGGGGCAGAGGGAAGCGTGCAGGTGCAGCTCTAGTTGTGGCATTTCCTGATTTTGTTGATTGCTTAATTGTAACGTTCTCAATACACTTGTTTCAGAGTGAAATTTCTTAACTGAATGCCACTCAGAGCTCGTTAGCACCCAGAGATATACAGCAGCCAGCATTATCAAGGTTAAAAAAGTACCTGGGGGAAGCATCAAGGCTGGAAATGATCAGGTGGTGGAGTCCCTATCCCTGGAGGGCTTTAAAAGATGTGTGCATGTGGTGCTGAGGGACATGGTGGGCTTTGCAGTGTTAGGTTAATGGTTGGACTTGATCTTAAAGGTCTTTTCCAACCAAAACAATTCTATATCTACAAAAACTTGAACCTGGATCCAGAGTTTTGGAGCATTTGATCAGCTAATCCACATAGTCCATTGTAATGAACTGTTCTTCCATGATGCTGCTTCTGTACTACAGGGTGTTAAGATCCGAGGAACATATTCAAAACCAGTTTGTATCATTTGCTTTTGGGAGGGTTGAGGTTAGGCCAAGGCTATTGGTTGACCTCACAGGTATCTTCACAGGAGAGCTTAGCTCTCTTTTACAGCTTGATTATCTGCCCTGTGCAGTGGGTGTAGCATCAATCTACCCAACTGGTCTTATAACCAGGTTGAACCAGGATCCTTCCTTGGAGGGCTCTGGTGCTTTTTGCTGCCAGGATAGAGTTTATAGGTATCCACCTCTCAGGCTTGATGACAGGTTGCTATGGGTATGCATTTGGGGTTTTCTGGAGGGTCTTACTGGGATTCAGCCTGTGGGTATATCTGTGCTGATAGACATTGCCAATGCATGGGCTCAGGCACTGAACTGCTGCCATTCTTTGTTGCTTGGGTGTACCTTGCACAGTTTTGGCCCTGGTGAACTTTCCAGAGACTTCCCAAGCACACTTTAGGAGCTGGCACCTGCCAAAAGGCAGTTTGGATGACGCTACCCAGTTCTGGAGCGTCGAAGAGCATGGGCATGGCCAGACCGTGCCAGCTGGCCTTTGGCACTGGGTTAACTGGGTTGTGGAGTTGTAAACTTTTGGTCCAGATTTGAGCGAAGTTCTGTTTTAGAGATCTCATCCTCCGAGGTGGGATCCAGCACAGCTACTTTTAGGCACTGGAAAGCGAGAAGACGTCTTGTCTAAGCTCCCAAAATGGGTGGCTGCGGGCGTGCAGAAAGCTGGGCTCCTCCAAAGGGCGATTCATCCCACTTAGTTACCAATTTGGGAAAGACTGACAGTGGTGCTGACGAGCTCGTGGTGGAGCTGGTGGTGATGTCTACTAGAAGGGCAGACACCTCCTGCAGGAAGCTGATGGGAACGGAGATGGATGCAGCAAAGATGCAAGTGCCAGGCCAGATTGGACAACATGGATGAAGTTCACCCCTCTGTAAAAAGCATCTCAAGGCTTGTGTAAACTTACATGGGATGCAAGGGGGTGGGTGGAATTTACACCCACGTGAGGGCTGCAAAAGCTTTAAGGCTGTCTGGGTCCAGCTCAGAAATGAGCCCAGCGATGTGTTCGCGTGCGTCGCGATGGGCTCGCTCTCCTCTCTGATAGCTCGCATCCAAAAAGTGCTGATTGGGAGAAGAAAACTTTCAGCTAATTACTGTCATTTTTAATTTAATTCTTTCTTTTTTTTTTTTTTTTATTTTTTTTTTTTCCCTGTGAGCTCTGACTACTGTTCTTAATTTCCTGACCAGCTTGCGCCCTTCCCCCGCGCCTCTCCGAGCATCTGTGGTCGTTTCAAATTGAGCTGTACTACCTGCTGCTCCGACTTTCTAACATACCATACCAGTTGGTTTGCCAAACAGTGAACTGCCAGCCATCTGCCATCCGAATCAGAATTTACATTGTTTCATCTTAAAATAACGCCTTCGGAATATCAAGTAACTCTCTGCATCAGGTTTTGCGAACTGAAAATCGGCCAGGATTAAAAACAAATACCAAATGTGCCTTCGAAAGGAGCAGGGAGGGGAGTGCGTGTGTGTGTAGAGGGGGGAAAGTTGGGAGAGGTAAAGTTTTTAATTTGCTAGTTACCTGATCTGGAGCGAGATGACAAGGCTGAGATCATTTTAACCTTGCCAATGCAAACTCCTTCACACGGAAGCGATCTCGCGGGAGCTGGGGAGGCGGAGCAGGGGGAATGGGCACCGGGTTCTGTGCCTAGCGTGGTACTCTGTGACTTCTTGAGTCCAATATTCCTCAGTTTCTCTGTCTTTAAAAACTTCAGACTAAGTATTGACAAGTTCTTGGAGTGCTCTGGCCTTAGGTCTGCTCTTTGGGTGGATGGTTTTTGTGAGTGCAGCAGCTAGCTGTCAGTTAATCAGTTGTAGCTGAGTGGAGATCGAATTTGCCCCACTCCTTAATCCCAGTCATTAAGAGGAAAAATAATACATTTACTAAAAATACAAACCACATTCTGCTGTTTGATATTAAACACTTTTAATCGTGAGGCTCTAGGATATATCTTAGAGATGATGTCAGGCAGCTGATAGGTCTTTTGAACTCAAGCAGCACCCACCACTGTACACCTGCAATGAGGGTCCCCAGAAGTGATGCTTGCTTGTAACACTAAATAAAAGGGGAATCTGATTGACTGACCACAGTCCCCCTGTTCCTACAGTCTAAACCATTACGCTGCCTGGTGTATTTCTACTTAGGAAAGTCCATCAGTATATCCAGCCTGTAGCCTGTTATGAAAGGCAGTAGAAGAGAAAGGGGTTCAGATGTCACCAACAGACTCAAACTGGTCTCTCCTGCAAATCTTCCACATGCTTCTAAAATCTCTGGAGCCCTAAAAATGCTTTCGTGCGATGGTTTCTTTTAGGCAATGTGTTGCAAGTATCCCCATTGCTGAAGAAATCATGGATGGTGTGTATGCACTTAGAGGGACAAGTCCAATTAGATTAGTTGCCTTTAGTAATGGAAGGTGCAGGAACACGGACTGCAAATAAATGCATTGAGATGTCAGCCCACAAGATGAATTTCCAGTTACGGTGAAAATAATTTCCTATTCCAGCATCAGTGTGTCAGCAGTCTTCTCATCTTCCAGGACTGGAGGTGTTCAAAAAGATGAGGCACTTCAGGACATGCTCTAGTGGGATGGTGAGGTGTTGGTGGTTGGATGTGGTGGTCTCAGAGGTCTGTTCCAACCGTGACCATTCTGTGACCACGGGAAAGGTGTAACTGGAGCAATATCCATCCCCTAATAGTAAATTAATTCATTCAAATGGAATCTTCACAAGACTGACATGTCTGCATCTAGGCCCAAGGCACCCAGTAAGAGTCAGACTGCTGATCTGGGGTGCCTGATACACGCTAAATACTCAGAGATGTTCTTTCCAGCAGCATCTCCTCCAGGACCTCTAAACTCAGATGGAACATATGTTTGGGGCCAGAGAACAGAGGCACGTTGGTTTGATTACTTAAGCACTCAGAGGGGGATTATCTTAGCTTGCTTTAGCTGCTTTAAATTAATGGCCTCAACCTAAACTTGTCGTGTAGGTTGCCCCCATTATCACTGGAAAGAGAGCAGCACCTCCAGGGGACAATTCAATCCATCCTAGTGTAGATCTGGAGTCAGCATACCTCAGTGGCAATTCTTCCCACCTTTCTCCTGAACCTTAAGAAATATCTAGAACCACACGCCTACATTTTAAAGGAATCATACTAAAACAGGGGCACCTACCCTTCTGTGTTCCTGTTTGGTTTATTACTTTGCAGAGATGGCACACGGGGTCTTTCTTCTGCCAGAAGCCAACAGCTGCTCTAGAAAATCTTTTTTTCTTTTTTTTTTCATTGATTTTTGAAAGTCTTAACTCTTCTCAATAAAACCTTTGGTTTTGAGAAACCTCTTTGTATTCTGAATTTGGGTTGGATGTCAGGAGCAGGAACCCCTCATTTAGATGTTTAAGCTTCAGATCAAGTGGATTGACCCATCTTTCTGCCTAGAATTTCAAGTAGGCTAACTATGACTTACTCTTTAGAAGTGCCTGGGGCTAAGTTAGCGTTGTTTGGTTGAAAAGGCAGAGTTGTGGCACGGGCACTTCATTGGGAAGTCATCCTCCACACTATTAAAATGTTATAAGGTTTCCTAGTACAGTCGACCACTTTGGGTCCAACAGAAACTCTCCTGGATAGTGACCAACCATCGTTAGAAAACATCCACAGACAAGGAACTATTCCCAGTTGGCTCTTTGGATGCAACCAGTATGTCTGGGAAGTAAGAAAGCGTAGCTGTGCCATCTCCATTGGGCCTCAGGGGTAGAAAATGGGACCTGGCACATTATTTGCCAGTATAGATGAGACTCTGCATGATCTGCAGAGCATTTAATTGAGGTACTCTGAATTAATGCCAGGCACCTGCATTTTAGGTGTTGTAAAATCTAAGGAGGGACCTGAACCAGCCGGAATCTCACTGCACGTGCCTTGGTTTGCTCAGAACTGGGCAAGGTCCCAGATTCTGTTTTGGGAGCTTTCTTTCTGCATTATTTATGGATATTCATCTTTTAGTAACCGCTCAAGCCCCCAAACCCACTTAGGCAAAGTGTTGTGCTGCCACGTAACAGCAAGATTGTCTTGTCTCCAAACCCACTTGTGATTCCTGTATAAGGTGAGGCATAAGAAGTGTTTTGAAGAAACAGATGGTGGGAGCACAGGATAACAAAGAGATCCATTAGTACAGGTATTCCATGAATTTCCTTCACTGCCTGCCCTCCCAAAGGTCTCACAAAAGATAGTTTATGCAAAAAACTACTACTAAAACCCAAGAAAACAACTCCAGTTAGGTCTTGAGGGTGGGTGGTAAGGTTCAAGCTGGTAGAGAGGGCTTTGCTGCAGCCCCAGCAAAAGTAGCAGAGGATACTGATATCCAAATTACTCTCAAAATGGTTCTGAACAGGGAAAATTACCCGTGCTGAGCTTCATGCCTGCACATTCAGCCTGCTACTCATAGGCAAACTGGGTAGTTAAAAGCTGTCTGAGGTGCCTTAACACAAACTCTTATTTTTTTTTCTACGTGCTAATGTTTCTCCTCTCCCCTCATTCATAGAGACAAGCTCGAGCCTTTGCTAATCCTTTCACCTGCCAGCTGTGTTTATTAGCAAAAAACTCTTTCCATTTGTCCAAGGTCACCGAGACACTTCTTCAGCATTGAATTCCAACTCTTCAGTGCTCTTAAACTCTCACAGAAGCATTCGAAAACAGTTACCTCTTAGAAAATCAAGGATGAAGAATTCGATCCTATTCTGTGATTTGCATTTATCAGTAAATGCACTTTCAGGCGAATCTCTTGGTTTGGGGTTTTTTGTTGTGGTACCTAAGGTGAAGTTTAGCCACCTCAAAATGCTGTTCCTAGGATACCAGGGGACTGTCAGGCATCAGGCAGCCTTGCAGCAAAGGAAAAAGAAGCGACAAGAAATAGAACACAGCAAAAGTTACTCTTATTTAGGGGGTGGGAGAGGTTCACGTGTTCTGGATTTTTGAGGTAGGCTCAGGTTAGAAGAAGCAGCTATTTCAGGTTTGTGGAAGATTGTATAAGGCTGGTTTTGACTTTTCATGTCTTTGCTGTCTCTGTTAAGGAACCGTTTGTAGGGAAAAAAAATGTTGGTGTATTTTCACAGTATTTTTTTGCCTTAGAGATGGAAAAATCCACACAAGATCAGACTCTTTCTTTCTTTCTTTCTTTCTTTCTTTCTTTCTTTCTTTCTTTCTTTCTTTCTTTCTTTTCTGGCTCTGTAACAAACTTCAAGCTTTTAAAGTCCCAAGAAATTTATAAACAACAATATCTGAGATATAAATACTATTGTCCATAATCCCTGGACTGTTTGTTTATAGGAAACCAAGGAAACCCAGGAATGGTAGGTGGATGAATTGAAAAACACAGTTTATTAAAGAAAAAAGGCATAATGAGCAACCATGTACTGTGGTTGGTGTTGTGCCTGAGTTAATTCATGGCAGACTTGCAGACTGGGTTGTCCTCTGAATTATGTCATTTTTGACAGCAGTGCTGCAGAGGGTGGAATTGTTCAGCAGATCATTTCTGTCCTGATATAAATGGACCCTTCCATTTTGTGAGAAAGAAAAAAAAAGAAAAAAGAAAAGCCCGTCAGAATTAATTTCAGGGATTTATAGTGGTCATTTGTAAGACAAAAATAGATAACACTTGGGCAAAGGAACAGTGAAGCTACTGAGGTCAGATTTAGACATGGGAGCAATGATAGTAGCGAGAACATCAGTAGAATATTTTGGTAGAAAGGTTCATTAAAACGATAGAGAAAGGAACGCTGAAGGACAAAAGCTGAAGACAAAGCTGTAGTAGGCACAGAGGAGATGACCCGTGCTGTGACTTCCAGCCCTGACTTCCAGTTGCTGCGTGCAAGTTGCTGTGGGAAGTGATTGGTAAATTTGGTAAGAGCTCAGTTGCTCAGACTTCCCTGGTGTCTTCTGACTAAGCGAGAGAATGGAAGAATGGGACCATGCCTGGCCCCACTCCATGTTCCTCCTTGGTATCATGACAACACAGACCACTGCATCTCCATCCAACCTCAGGGTGTGCTCTAGATGGTAGACATTTATCAGCAGTGATGAGCTTTGCTATTTTCAGTTGTCTTTGCTTCCTACTTCCAACAGGCATGTGTCCGAAAGCCAAAGTGGATCCATCTTTGGTATGAGTCAATAACTTGAACGAACCTTTGCGTCTGGGCTGAGCCTTGTTAACAGAGCTGTCATGATCCATCAGTTCTGACTGCTCAAACACCTCCCTGCTGCTAAGCAGCTCCTGGAGCAGAGCATTGGGGTGTGTGATTAAGGAGAAGGTAGTTATGGATTGGAAGCCCTGGGATGTCCTACACTCTTTATGCCTTTTGAGGACAGCGGGAAACTGGGCAGAAAGGGGTCTGCAAAAAGGAGTGAAGCAGGTGGTGATAGAAATTGCTTTCTGAACAGTTCAGTGTGACTCAGCTCCTCACATTAGCTGGTGAAAGTACCCTTTTCCTAGGGAGCCCCTGCTAGAATTTTTCCCAGGTACCTTTTCATGCCTGAAGGCAAACTTGCTTACCTTTCTCACCCTGGACAGCATCTCTGCTATGTGTAGAAAGGAATGTTTTGAAGACTGAGAAAAGCCATTAGTTTATCTCCCTCTGAGAGGTAGGTACTCCCAGAGACTGCATCCTGCATCAGATGCTGTCTGTGGGAAGGGTGGAATTCAGAAAATGTTCGACTTTTGTACGGCAAACAACGGCTGTGAACTAAATTCCACCTCAGTTTGCAGCCACAGTGGTTCCAAAAGGTTCTGTTCTGTTTGTACTTGACAGAGCTTGACCTCCACAATAACAGAGTTGATGTCACGTAAAGTTTGCTGAGGCAAAGATTGTGCAGGTATTCATTCATGAAGAAGACAGGTTATGGAGAAAATATCCTGGAGAAATGGCCAGAAACTAAGAAAAAATGTTTTGGTATGGTCAGCTGCTACCTTATGTCTGACACAAAGGTAACAGGCATGGTATGAGTGGTATATTGAGAAGAAACAGGTAAAGGATCTCATATTTGCATGTGATTTTGAGACAGTTATTGATATCCTCTGTTCAGTTCTAGATCCATTTGGAAATGAAAGGCAATGAGTTAGAATAGAGTAGAGCAGAATAGAGTAGAGTAAAGAAGAGCAGAGTAGAGTAGAGTAGAGTGAAGTATCATCATAGAATGGTGAAATCATAGAGTGGATGGGGTTGTAAGGGACCTCTGGAGATCATCCAGTCCAACCCCCAGTAGAGTAGAGTAGAACAGAACGGAATATTTTCAGTTGGAAGGGACCTACAGCAATCATCTGGTTCAACAGCCTAGATGGATACAGAAAAGCAAAACGTTTGAAACTCAGTGTTTCCAGCTACAGAGACATGAATCAAGAGGTACTTTTACCATTAATCTTAAAAGCTTAAACATGGAAAAGGTCTCACATATGGGACATTTCATACCTTTTGACAAAGACATGGCACAAGACAGTATGTGAAAGTCACTACTGGGCAAAATCTATCTTGGTATTTCCTGGAAGTGAAGATAGTTGAACGTTAGGATTGTAGAAACTTGGAATAATTTAGACTGGAAGGAATCTCTGGAGGTCTTTGGTTGAAGCCTGTGCTCAGAGCAGGTCCAGCTTAGATCAGGTTGCTCACTGCTGAGTCCAGTTGAATTTTTAGTATCTGTAAGAATGGATGCTCCATAGTCTCTCTGGCTCCAGGCTTGAGTTTCTGGCCACTGACATGGTGGAAATACTTTCTTCTGTTACAGCTTGTGCCTGTTGCCTCTCTTCCTTCCACTTGGCACCTCTAAAGGAGTCTCATTCTGTCTCACATATACCCTCCTTAGACAGTCTGAACCAATTCTCAGCCCCTCCTGTGTATTATGTGCCCCAAGCCCCTCAGCATCTTGGTGCCCCTCGAGGCAGGTGAGGAAACAACAGATTTGGTTGAAATTTTTAACAGGACAACAGATACCTTTCTGAAGAATCTGCTTGTCAATTCCTCTTGCCAGAATAGTTTAGCAATAGAAATGTGGTGTGTCCTTCTTGAAGAAAATGACCACTATTACAGAATCATAGATCAGAGAATACCAGGTTGGAAGGGACCTCAAGGGTCATCTAGTCCAACCTTTTGAGATATATACATAGATTAAATGAGCTGGCCCAGCACCCTGTCAAGCTGAGTCTTAAAAGAGTCCAGTGTAGGAGACTCCACCAAGTCCCTTGGGAGATTATTCCAATGTCTAATTGTTCTCATTTTCTTCTGGAGTCCAATCGGAATGTCCCCAGGAGTAACTTGCTCCCTTTACCTCTTGTCTTTTCCATGTGACTCTGTCAAAAGCGAGTCTTCATCTTGGTAGCCACCTTTTATGCACTGGTACATGGTAATAGGGTCTCCCCAAAGCCTTTTCTTCTCAAGGCTGAACAAACCCAGTTTTCTCATCCTTTCTTCATATGGCAGGTCTTCCAGTCCTCTGATCATCCTCGTGGCCCTTCTGTGGCCCTTCCCCAGCCTGTCTGCATCCCTTTGGTGTAGTGGCAACCAAAACCGAGTGCACTACTCCAGGTGAGGTCCGACCAGCACTGAGGGATAATGACTAATTTCTCTCTGCTGGTCCTGCCCTTGTTAATGCAGCGCATTGTTCACTCTTGTTGAGCTTGCTGTCCACCAAGACCCCCAGGTCCCTTTCCACAGGGCTGCTCTCCAGCCAGGTGGACCCCAGTCTGATCTGCATTCCTGGGTTATGTATTCCCAGGTACAAGACCCTGCTATCTTACTCTTCCAGCCTGTCCAGACCTCCAGGTCTTCCTGGAGGGTGGCTCTCCCTTCTGGAGTGTCAACTCCACTCATTTTGGTGTCATCTCCAAACTTCATCAGGGTGTTCTTGATCCCAACATCCAAATCACTTATGAAGATGTTAAACAGCATTGGGCCCAGCATTGATCTTTGGGGGACCCCACTTGTGACTGGTTGCCAGTTTGAGAAAGAACTATTGACTACCATCAATGACATAATCTTCACATGACAGTCATCTTAAAGAAGGTTTCCATGGTGAAGTAAACACTTGTCCTCTAAACTGTCCTGCTTTATAAAGGAAGGAAAATAATTAGGGCTCACAAAAAAAAATAGTCCAAGGAGCTTGTACTGCTTTTGTCATTTGTGGGTGGGAGGGAAAGCTGTAGTAAATACGTATAATTTTGTTAAGAAAACCCATGAAATATTTTTCTATGCAGTGTGTTTCTTACAAAATGAGTGTCAATCCTCTTCAAAAATTAAAGCTTTGAGTAAATATTAACTTCTGCCCCATGTCATGTCCATCTCTTGTATGGAACAGCCACAACTTTTGACCCAGGGACTTGTTTGTCAAGGTAAGTTGTATACCATGGCTAATCATTAGGCTTACAGTACAAAGATGTTGTTGATGAGGTCGTACTACAGACCAGATCAGAAGAGTCCTCTTGCTGTACAAACAATTTTTGACAGGGTTTTGCTAGTTTTAATTTTCATTTTCCTTGGTGTGGTTCAGGAGACATTGGGTGAACTCTTGCTTCCTAGAGATGGTTTGCACCGTGTTTTCCTTGGAAAACTGGGACACAATATCTGCCACACTTTCCTCGAGGCCTTATCCTCTTGTCCTATTGCTTGTTCCTTTGGAGAAGAGACTGAGCTGGCTCCA
>JANHFX010026299.1:0-37790 GCA_027560015.1 Chloroceryle amazona
CACTCTTTTAATGAAAACAAAAACACAACACCACTTGCCAAAAACAGCAAAACTTAAAACCCCATACCTTTTTTTTTATTTATTCTTAATGGGAATAAAAAATTTTTTCCCTTCCCCCCCCCCCCCCCCCTTCTTTTTCCTAAAGATCCCATAAATACTAACAAGGTAACCTCTTCAATTTCCATTTTCTATATTCTATTATTACCTTTTCTTTGATACAACTATACCACATCAGCATTCAGCTCTTTAGTGATGCACAAAACATTTCTGGTGTGCAAGCATGCCCTCTTCTGGACATCCCACACCATCATTTCAGATGACAATTCTCTCAATTATATTGAAATAACTTTTTGAAAATCACTAACTTGCAGTGCCTTGTTCTCATTTGTAAAAACACTCCTTGTGTAAACAAAAACAAACAATGAAACCAAGGCAAGATATATGAACTGCAGGTTTATACACACTGCTGTAATTTGCTACTTTTGATTGCTAATCTAAGTGTATATGCTGTAATGACTTTAATAATATGAAAAGAGTTTTGACCTTTGCCTGTGGTAAAGTGACTATCAAATAATGATGTAATGTACTAAATGGGATAAATTCTCCTTCATGTTCTATCCTTCCGTTATTTTGACGTGACTTCCTACCAACCTTTAATGAGTCACAGAATCATGGAATAGTTTGAGTTTGAAAGGACATTTCAAGGCCATCCAGTCCAACCCCGCTGCATGGAGCAGGGACATCTGCAACTAGAGCAGGGTGCTTATAGCCCTGCCCAACCTGACCTTGAAGGTTTCCAGGGATGGGGCATAGACCACCTCTCTGGGCAATCTGGTCCAGGGTGCCACCACTCTCATCACAGAATAATAGGAAGGAACCTCTGGAGATCATCTAGTCCAACTCCCCTGCCAAAGCAGGTTCCCCAGCAATGCATCCAGGTAGGTTTTGAAAGTCTCCAGAGGAGGAGTCTCCACAATTTCTCTGGTCAACCTGTTCCAGGGCTCCATCACCTTCACAGGAAAGAGATTTCTCCTTAGCTTTAAGTGGAACTCCCTGTGTTCCATTTTGTGTCCATTGCCCCTTGTCCTATCACTAGGCATCACTGAAAAGTAAATTGGAAAATAATTCTTCATTATATCCATTCTAAATCTCTCCTCTTTTAGTTTCAAACCATCACCCCTTGTCCTGTCACAACCAGCCCTGCTAAAGTCTTTCTCCATTTTTCCTATAGACCTCCTTTAAGTACCGAAAGGCCACAGGAAGCTCTCCCCAGTGCCTTCTCTGAACCACCCCAACTCTCTCAGCCTGTCCTTATAGGAGAGGTGCTACAACCATCTGATCATAACAAGAAAGAAGAAAGTGCTAAGAACTGCTTTAATGTATAGTGTTAATACAGTTGTATTTGGTCAGCAGCAGAATAATAATATCACAGAGAATAAGTGCACAGAGCTAGTTCTTATTTCCTCTTTCTGTTTCCATTGCTGCCTTCACATTTGCCACAGGACTATCAGGATGTGGAAACATCATACAGACCAAAAACAGCCTCCCACCTGTAAGTGAACTGAAAAAGTTACATAGCCTCCATGAGACACAGATTTGTGATCTAGTTTTCTGGAAGCTCACTGATTTCAGTAGGTCTGTGCGTATTTCATTTCTGATGCATTATTAATCGCTTTTTATGCAGTGTGAATATTTTTCTTCACATCCAAAAGGATACAATGCACAACAGTGTTTATCTGGACTGTGCAAATATTGAAAGATCCATACACAAAAAGCAGGTAGACACGGAGCTAATAATTATATTGCTATTGCTATAGTACAAAATGCATTAAAAAATTCTCTCATGCTGATATTGACTTGCAGACATGGAAAAACAACAAATTAATGACCCATAAGTGCTAACTTCAGAACAAATAAAAATTATATAAGTTATTAATCATGCTATATACACAAAATTGATAAAGGACTTTCCTACAGGTGAACAAATAGCTTTCACAATATTATTTTCAGATAGTCTAAGCTTGCAAACATTAAGGCAATGCTTTCCTTCACATTAAAAGCACTGATGCAGAAGTCATTACTTCTGTGAGAACACACTTTAGAAAAAAAACAATACTAATTATAACAAAATAATATCAGCTAGAGCCTGAAAATCACCGGAAGAAACTGCCCAGTTATAGCAAAAATTCAGTACAAGTGCTGAGAAGATTCAGGTCATGTTTGAAGAGGAAGAAATTAAATTGAGAGAAATCTCGTGTCTTTGAATAGATAGATATTATGCATACTTTCCAACAGTCAAATGCTACAATTATAAAAACCCTGCAATATTATTACAGGATGCTTATTTTTTTTTTAATATGGAAATAGCAAGGCACTAAACTTTAATTCATTAAGACTGATATGATCTCCATTTTAATGTTGGAGTAATGTTGAAGTAACAGAGGCCCAGGAAGACTAAGAAATACATGAACCTAGAAAATCGGTGATTTTCTGGGCAAGTAACTTCACCTCCAGGCCTGTGCCTTAACCACTAGCCATGGCCTCCTACCAAGAGAAAGAGCAAAGAAAGGAACAAACATAATTTCTAGAATTTTCCTGTACATTTTAAGAAGCCATAGAACTTATGACATATTACAGTTTGCTTTGAAAGACAAAGAGCAAAAAGGAGGAACCTATAAAACATTCACCAGTGGACACCACCAAGGAAAAGCTATCAGCATTGTGGTTCAGAAACAGCATTTCTACAAATATTAATCAAGTAAATTTAAAAATCTACTCATCCAAACAGATGAAACACCACAGGGCAGTGTAAATTTGCAACCACTAGAACCTGAAGTCAAAACAAACAGTTAGCATGTTTGTCATTTCCAAGCCATAAAATCCCACTTTCTCACAGAGCTCCTCTATTTGTTTCCGATGGAAAAACTAAACAAACTCTAAACACGGATTTGCAAAATGAGAAAATACAGGAATGAACAAATAAATCAAGACACACTTTTGCAACTGTAAGCAGTGCAGCATTTCTGTAAATCTATCAAAAATACTGGGCAGCCCCCACAAGTCCCTGATGATATCATCAGAAAAGGAGACAGAAGGTTTCCTAAAAGGTGGCTGAAGTTATATTGGAGGTAACATACTTAGACAGTGATTTATGCACAGTCATGAAAAGTCGAGGCACTCAGGAGGGACGCATAAATGCAAAGAAACCTAAGCTGACTGAGAGGCAATGCTGTGACACGCCATAAAACATTTGCCCAACTGGGAACATATCCTATTCCTCCAGTCATAACTATGGCATTTCTACTTGTTTCTTGTAAGTTAGGAAAGACAAAACTGCTCATGTAGTCTCTAAAAGAGCAAAGTGAGTAGCAAAATAGCTTATCTCCAGCTTGAAATGCTGTAGGAAGCTTTAAACAAGCCACTGTCCTCTAAAATTATTCATAAAGCCTGGAACTCAACAATGGTACCAAGAAAAAAATTGCACTGCTGAGCCAGTCATGCCTAAATCAGTGGATGCTGATGACCCAGCAGTCACTCTCTTGTCACTCATCCCTGATTTCCCATCTCAGGACAGCTACGGATATTTCTGTCTCATAACTGTCATTTACTGCTCACTATCGCCGAGATTAACCTTATACAAGTCAGCACCAGAACTGATATGTACACAGGAATTATTACTTTTCCCTTAAATATGAATTCAGATGGAGTTGTTAAATATGGAAGCTGACAGCATCTTGAGAGTTTATAGATTTTCATTTGCTATCATGTTTTTCATTCTCTAATCAAGGACAATAACTTCAGCTGTCTGTTAAGGACATTTCATTTTCATGTACCGCAGCACTTTAATTTTCCTTTGAGCGATTCAAATTTTTTATTGATAGATTTGTGAAGAAAAACTGTCTGTAGACTTGTGCTTTCTTGTCTGTTCAAGATACAACATTTTCTTCTCTGTAGGAAATGGAATTAGAGCCTATAGAAGCTTGGTTACAGTGCACAGACATCAGAAACTGGTAGTTACTTCAGAGAACAAGATTACAAAGAGCCAACAATAAGCAGTGCTATTCCTATGGCAGCATCAGCAAAATATTAACAAATAAAACACATATATCCTGCAGCTCTCATTAAATCATGCGTAGTACTACAAGGACTTCATAAAGAACTGTTCATTTCACTTGAATTCATAGAAATGTTCTCTGTTCCAAAACCCAATTACAGCAAAAACAAACCCCAAGTTCTTCAGAAATGTTGGCAGTGGCTGGGAGCAGGAGCACTGGGTGAGAGGAAGAGGAAGGCATGAGAATGAAGGTTAGCTTAATAATAAGACCAAAGGTTTAAGATGATGTACTTGAAGAAGATGGGAAATGCCTTTTCAAATGCAGACTTGGATTAATGCCAAGCCAGTATTCAAATAATTACATAAGTCTTTAATAGTCATGGGCTTACTCATTTGGCAACTGCTTTTGAAATTTCTCTTTGATACATCCCAGCAAGCAAAAATTCAGTCTCTCTCTGCTCAGAAATGAAATTGATTAAGAGGGAATTCAAAGCATCCTTGTTAAAGCATATTTTTCTAAAGATCTAATTTTCTTCCTTATCTTAATCAGACATCAACACAGAAGCACCCCGATGCTTGCTAGATAGGGTGCTCAGCACTGGATTATATGAGTTTGGTGGTGTATTTTTAATCCAGGACTCTGAGTTTAAGAGCCAGAACTCCCAAGGTGTCCAGGATTTTTGATCCCTGACAGTCTGCAATACAAATCACGAAGGATCCAGAAAACAGTGGGAAACTAGACCACAGCTAAACATCTGTTAAATATTTTTGGTTTAGACAAAGGGAAAACAATTGCATTAAGAGCTTCTGTGGAACTGTATTTAGTTCTCCTCTGTAGAACAGAAGTCTAGAAATGTAATTTTATTTTGAAATAAATGATGGGATTTATCACACATACACAAGAATCTGAAAATAAAAACCTATCAATTTTCTGTGAGAGATTGGAAAGAGAAGTGATATGACCCAGCAGACAGAGTCCTATATTCTCAGAAATAAAAGATTTTAAAGTTCAGTTGAGTTCACCATAGAAGTAATAGATGCTATGTTGGGAAAATATTTTGACAGTTACTGATAAGACAAATTAAACTAATACATCTTACTAGATATATGAACAATAATGAAACAGTTCACATCTCATCTCCATAGATGTTCTCGCAGAGGACATATATACTGTGAGACTCCAGTCAGTCCAATATACTACACAAATCTAGTTATTTATAGAGTTGTAAAGATCCTAGGGAATAATTTTCACATAGCAATAATTATTCAAAAACCTCCTACAACAGCAATTACTTAAATAACCTCTGAACTAGGACCAGAACATTTGAATAAATGTGAAGATAGCTTGGAAAAAAAAAAAAAAAGTCTTATTTGACACACAGGAAATAGATCAAACCAACATTTATCTGAGAAGGAACCAAAAGACATCTCTCCAACTGTGTATTTTCACAGTCCTCTAAATAGATTTCTGTCACCTGAAACCTTTAAACCAGAAAATAATACAGTTGCAAAACCAGCAGTATTTTTACTCATCGAAGCTAACAGCTATCCTATCCTTCTCTTCGCAGTATTTACTTTCATATTTTTCTTTGGTTGCTAACATTTTCTAAGCGAGTATCTGCATTTTTTTTGTTATAACTCATATCCTTGTGCTTCACCTCTTGAATTTTTATTTCATGAATCCTGTGTCTGATGAAATCATACAACAATCCGTGAAATCTCTCTAACTGGTCTTCTGAAGTGCAAAACAGATTTAACTTATTTCAGTCAAACTGGATAGCACACACAAGATATTTTTCTCTCTGGCCTGTAAGTACCTCCAAGAATATGGTTATCTACTTGTTAGCCTGTGCTGGATTCATAAAATATGGGTGGACAAACAGGGAAGATAACACCGTCACGTGCGTTAAATTTTCACTTCCCATGTAGCAGAGCATATTGATCACTGAATTCTGGAAAAGCACCTGGGGACAAAGTAGATTTCAGGTGTGGGGAATATACCAGGAGTTATCATGGATGTACTGAGAAAGCTCCACAGGAGCACAGCAGGTAAGACACATGCCTACAGGGAACCTTCTAAGAAAGAGGTGGGCCCATGAGGTAGGGTTTTGCAGGTGGAGGAGATTTTCTTGTGTGTCTTCCACTACTTACAAGGTATAAGTTCCTACATTGTTCAGTTGGAAGCTATTTCCTCCTTCTTGCACACAAAACCTGGGAAAACCCTTTTTTCTTCTTGCATTGCCCTCAGCATTTGAAATGCTAAAAAGCATTGAGCATCACCTAGCCAGCCTTGTATTTCACACTGCTGCCTGTAAACCTTCCAATTTCCAATTCACACCTGCAACACCATCCACTGGTGCATATGCAAAGATCAGTGAAGCGTCAAGAACAACGTCTCCAATCTGAGTATGTTCTTTTGCACTCAATATTTTACATAGTTTCTAGAAAAATTTAACAGAAGACAGAACATAAACCACAACCTGTTTATAGGGGTCTGTGCAGTGTAAATATCCAACAGGTAAAAGGAAATACAGAATCCACTTAACAACAGCAGCAACAAAAAAAACCCAAATAGAAGTGTTCTTGTATACAAAAAGAATCACAGAATAGCTATGGTTGGAAAAGACCTTCAAGATCATCAAGTCCAACTGTTATCTAACCCGACCAGTGCCATTACCACACCATATCCTTGACCATCGTATCTAGACTACTTTTAAGTATCTTCAGGGATGGTGATTTGACCACTTCCACAGGCAGCACCCTGAACATCCCTTTGAACACACTCTGAATCATAATCATAGAATTAGATACCTCAAAAGAAACAATTTCAAGCTGGAGAAAGATTGCATTTTGAGAAAGTGCAGCACATTGCCAGTACCCTGCACTTCATTGTCCACATGCTTTAAATGTTACCACAAAATATTTAACTTGGTTTATGTTCTTTATATCTCATGGCAAGTATCAAAAGCAGTATGCGTATTTGATCAACAAGCATCAGCCAAAAAATGATCCATCATTTTCCAAATATCAAGCAGCAAAAGCCCCAAACATTAACATCTGATTAAATTATGTAACTTAAAAGCTGTAAAAAGGAGCTGAAATAGATTAAATTCCGGTAAAAAGAAGGAAAAAAAAAATATAGAAATTGTGCAGCTTAGACTAGCAAGACCACTGAAAAATAGAAAAAGAAAAAAGGAGAAAAGTAAATTCAAAAGCATACTGTGGCAACCATAAAAACAGATACACCATTATGTGTTTAAGCAAAAACAATCAAGCTATATTAGACACCTTCAGTGTGGTCATAAATGCCTATAGTCACTGAAAACTCTCCTTCCTCTGTAAATGTGGTAAAAAATAAAATCAGAATGTTTCCGTCCAAGGCTAAATCTCATTGTTAGGAAAAACCTGTGTATTTAAAAAGAGGCACCACAATAGAAGAAGCCTTAACACATCCGTTCTCAAAGGTTTTTTTTGCAAGACCTTTAAATATGACACCTAACAGTAATAATTCTACAAAACAAGACTCTGTAGGATGCAATCCAGCAAATCCTCTTCCACTACAGTCTCATCACTTGTGATTTAATGCTCTCTTCACAATTTCTAACCCATAAAACAACGATGTAGACTTCACTTTCAGTCATGGCACAATAAATTTTCAACTATCACTTCAAAAAAAACCTAAAAAGCAAATAATACATGCTTTTAAATTCTGTACCATCAGAAATAGCTGTTCCTTGATGTGACTGTTATATGGAATAATACCTCCAAAAAGTCGTTCAAAAAGCTTTGAACTGTACAACAGATGACTAAAGGACTGAAGTTTGCGCTACTGATACTGTATTGTACGACTCCAACAACTGACTGTAACAATACCAATGAAAATAACTACGTTAAAGGTTCATCTTTGGACTCTCTCCAAAATTATTTTGATGAATTCTAGCCAAAAAGGATTGAAATGGGCCACCTGATACTCTGATAGCAATGACGGACAAGACAGCAAAATACTGGATGCTCAGATTGATACCCATTTGCGAACATCTCCATTTTCAAAAAGGTTGTTGATGTTGCTTAGGACTATTTTGCACATCCTCCAAAGGATACAGAGATAGTTCTTATGAGTTTTAATACACCATGTTAGGCAGGGAGAACAAATGCACTACAGGTTAAAATCATGTTGAACAAACCTCTTGAAACCCTACACAAGTAGCTGTATTTAAGATACTGCAGTTTTGTTGTGTGAACAGCACTGGTGCTAAGCTATTTTCATGGCAACTGAATATTAATAATATTAAGTGAAGACCTTCAGAGATTTAACCCACAAAGCAAACAGACAACCTCACATGAGTATCTAAACGTAGCATCCTAACTAACAAACACAGTGACAACCATCACATAGTAGGAATCACAGAGAAAATTAACTATATTTACTTTCATTAAGAAAATAATTCTTAGGCCATTTCCCACTTCGATTTCCTGTTTGCAGTAAAAAAGTATTTTACCTCCAAAGGAATACTTGGCAATTTATTACCCAAGAAGAAACTTTAACGCTATCAGGAACATGGAGTTCCTTTGCCAGGTAAAGAAACATCCCTGTGAGCTTCTTATTGTGCCAAGCATCCACCAAACGTTTGCAACATATAAAAAAGTTAAATAATTCAAATCACATTACCACTAAAAGGTTAAATAATTCAAGCAGCATTACCTTTACTCCTAGTATAAAGCCGCATTATTGTTTTTGTAAAATATTCAAGTCATAACATTAGCCTCAAAGGTTTAATCATCCACTGAAAAAGGCGGCAGCAATAAGAGCAGAGAACTTACGTTATTCATGTACTCGCTGAGCAGATCCTGCAGGGCCTGCCTCACGGCGTTGCACTCGGCTACGATCCGTTCCCGGCGGTCGTCTCGCGTGCACGAGGAGTCTGCCATCAGCGCTGCTCCGCTGATGATGCTCTCCAGCCGTTCTTCAAGAGACGGTCTGAAGCGGGCCTCGCTGAATGTCATTGGGTCTAAAATAATTTTGTTCTAAAAGACAAAATATGAGTGGAAAAATTATAAGCATTCAAGGTTCTTTGGTGTTTTTTAAGTGTCTCATTTCAGTGGCTTCATGGGGCTTTTAGTCTTAGAAAAATAAATTATCTACCAAATTCCTGCAAGAATTAACATGGCAAAAAATATCTGGTAGCTCTGAAATCTCAAAATATAAATAAAGTTCAAAATAAAAGACTACATATAATTGTATATATAATACTATATAAAAATAATTCACAAGCTACTGTTACTGAAGATGAATTTTGATAGCAACACAACTGATTCAAATATGTATTTGGGAGGCACAGAGTAGAAAGGAATTCAAAATAAACTACTGTACTATGCACGTGTGTCTTTACCTCTACATATTATATGGATATATTTAAGCTTGAAGTAAGCTAATAGTCTTTTTTCCTGAATCTTCTGAAAATTTCTTGGATATTCAGGAAATTAATATAAAAGGTACAAGTTATTTATGACGGAAGAGAAAGTGGCATCTAATTTTTTCACTTTGATTATTTTTATTAGTAGACTAAACTGCTGAAATACTACTAGATTATCTCAGTATTAAACAAAAAAATACTAATTTGTCATTAACACTGCAAGAAATCCATTATTAGAAATGACAGATCAAAAATTTGGAATATCTCCAATTCCCATTGTGTAGCACAGCTTTTAAAAGCCTTTTGAAACATTTTTTTTTTTTAGTCTGTTTTTAGATCAGGAAAAATGCTAGATTACTTAACTAAAAAGAGAGCACTACAGGAAGACATTCTAAAAACATCTTAAATTTGTCAAATGGGCTGCAGGTTAAGAAAATACTCTTATCCCATTAAAAAAAAAATACTGTTTTTCAGTGTGCTTTCTATTAAAGACATTTTAATTTTTTGTGATTCTGCTACACACTTAAGTACTTTACATATGAACCTTATTACCAAATCTCAAATAGGGTTCTACCCCTATTAGTATTGAGCTTTATAAATACTGAGAGTTTTGAGTCATTGCTAGTTTATATTCTGACTTGCTTTTCTCCCTTTTCAGTTCAAGGTAACAAATACAGTAGAAATAATCTCCTGCTCCCACTTACAGACACATTAACACCACTGTGTAATCCAGTAGCCTTTTGCAGCAAATGTGCAAAGAAATTTCGTAAATTAATGTTGTCTAAAAAAAGCTCTGTAAACCCTGCCCTTGTTATTTGAGCTTTAAAAGAAAAAAAAAAAAGTCATGAAATAGAATGAAAAAGTTAAAAGTATGCTGTTTTGTAATAATCACACCTACTTCAAAGCCCATCAGATTCTTCTTAATGAACCATTCCGATTTTTACAATATTTTGATAAGTTTATGATTAGTCTATTTCCTTTAATATCCAAGAGCAATCAACAAGCACAAGCCAAATAATACAGTTATTTTGAAAAAAAAATACAACACAGTATTAAAATGTAAAGCAGGATTTAGGGACATGCTACATAAGCAACATCTGCCTTTAACATTGAAAACTGTGTATTACGAGTCAGAGCATGCTCAGATGAACCTATTCTAGGCTACATTCTGACTCCAAGTGAGTATTTTTTCTTTAACTCAGGGGAACAAGGCTTTTACAAAAATATGTTTATTTCTATTTATAAAATTTCCAATTATCTCCACACATAGAAAAACATAATTCTCATTACTACAGAAAGAGGATCAACCCTCAGGAATCTATAGTTCAGCAATTTAACTGTATGCATAGCAGTTAGATAGTAACAAACATAAGGATGTCAGGAAATGTATGAAGATACATTATTTAATGAAAACTACAAATAGAATTTATTCAAACAGCATATTGTTCCAGCTCCAAGAACTGCAGACTTAGCAGAAATACATGCAGCATTTCCCAGAATATGAACTAATGTCTCATATATATTTTCCAGGGTCTCTGGTTAACAACAATATGGAGAGTGGTTTTGCAAGCAATTAGAAACAACTTCTTGAAGCGGTGAGCTTAAGCGTATTTATGTAGCTGTACTTTTCAGTCAAATAATACTATGTAATGTATAGAGCCCACCACCACACTTATGTTCCTAAGTAATGAGATTTTCAAAAATCAGCTATGTATTCATCTTCACAATAGCTTGTTTAATTCAGTAGTAGCAAAATTCAAATCAAAGAAACACCCAAACTGCACTATCACAATTTTCATGTTTCCTTTATAGCAACATAATCCAAAGTGTCTTGCTTCTCCTCTTCCTTATAGCCATATGTGTAGCTTCTTACACCTTTCAGTGAGTCACTTTTTCCTTCTCAGAGGTTTTTGAAGACCCTGCACTTGGTCAGAGCCAAGGACGCAACAAGAATGTATTTCTGGAATGTTTTTGCCCTCCCTTTTCAAACCTTGAGGATGAACAATATGCAGGTCAAATATCTCCAATATCTCTGATCACTGAAACCCAATTCACTATTTAACAAGTAGTCATGTCGCACTTCATGAAAAATTTAGGAAACACTGTACAGACTACATGCAAATACCATTTACATTTTAAATAATAAAGTGTGTACCACTGAGGGTGTATAATTAATCCAAGCCAGCTTTCCTCAGTATAAAGCATAAAAAAGAAACATATTTGTACTTTTTTTTTCCAAATAAGAGGAGATCTTTATGATCAACAAACCTTAGCTCATGAAGAATAAAGAAAAGCCACTGAATTACACTCAGTAGTTTTTCATCCATAACCCACAAAAACCTTTTGTTTATAATGAATTTCTACACTTAAGTAGTCAGTTAATACTTGTTTAGGATATTCTGTTAATGACAACTCAGAATCACGGAATAATTTCTCATAATTTCAAGCATGGACTTCTGTGGGTTATCCACTTTAAATGCCTCCTTAAAGCAGAGTCAATTTTGATATCAGGCCAGGTGGCTCAAGCCTTCATCCAGTCAAAATGAACTCTCCATCCTCAGATTTTCCAAAATTTTACCCATCTTTCAGTGTTTGATCACTTTCATGATGCTTTTTTTCTTTTTCTACCCAATATCCAAACAGAATTTTCCTTCAGTCAGCTTCTACCATTTGCCTCTAATCCCAAAACCATGAGCCTCAAAGCAGACTCTAGCTCCATTTTCTCTACACCATCCCACCAGGCAGCTAAAAACACCAACAAGATGCCTCCTCAAAGCCTCATGTCCTGCCCCATCATCATCTTGCAGCATCTGCTGGATAAGTATAAGTAGGTCAGTCTTCCTTGCACTGCCCCAGACTGGGTCTGGAAGGCCTGATGCAGTTTCCTATGTGCCAAATACAGGGATAAAAATCACTCTCAACCTATTGCCCACGTTCTTACTAATGCTGCCCTGCATGTGGCCAACCTGCACAGCTGTAAGGGTGCACTGGTGACTCAGATTGAACACACTGTCCACCAGATCATTAAATGCTACCCCCCCACGCCTTTTTTTTTTTCTTAATCCTGTCACACAAAATGACCAGAACTAATTTTTGGGCCTCTCTTAATTACCTTTTATAACAAGAAACACTGCTGGGAAATAAACGCCTAGAGACTCTAAGGAAAGAAACAGAACAACTACACTTTGTTTAAAATATAACAAATAACAAGGTAGTTACTTTCTGATGGATGTTTATGAATAAAATATGTTTTCGATGTTTATTTTAACCTCTAAGCACTTCTGAAATACATCACAAGGACAACAGGGTTTTGAGTTTTGGGAAAAAGAGAATGGGGATGAGAACCTGCTACATGACAGCTCTCAACATTCAGTTCCCAAAGAGACACTAATTTTTGCTTCTGAAAGGTTTGATTCCTTTTGAAAGAAAGCTTTGTATCTAAATGCAACTTCAGACTTAGCTATTGACATGTACGAAGTTCTTACAAACATATAAACATTATGTTAACAAGAAAATAACCTCTTCTTCAAAGGAAGAAGAAAATAGTTGCCAGGAAATCTGGCTAAATAAATTACTTCAGAATTCTCAAGTTCCCATTACTTCTTTATAGCTAGTTAATGAAGGATGAATTTAAATGAACTGGAACACTTCATATTTCTAATTAGTTAACTAACATTAAAGCCATAAATCAAGGACTGACACCATAATTCAGGCCTTATAATTAAGTGTTTTAAGACTCTTCACAATTGAAGACAAATTAGTGCAAACTGTATCTTTGCTATGAACAAACGTCTTTCTTTTACTTCATTTGCTGAACCAAAGTCCAAGAAATTTATTTTAAATATAACCAGATCTGAAAATAAATTTTTAATACAATCATATTTAAGCATATTGTAGTCAACTATTTGCTCTTGTACTCCCCATATTTTTTAAATTATGGAAAAGTGTATTTATAGAGGTGTTGCAATGTTTTCCTAAAGAATAAAAACTCAGAGAGTAAACCTCTTCATACTAATTAATACTATAAAGGCTTGTTTATTCTTGTTCAAACACGAGTAAACTACCATGAACGCCAATAAACTATATTTTCTTCTGAAATTAAGTTAAAGGATTCACACTTCAACTAAAAATATTAAAAATAACCCCACACCCTAAAAATATGTATTGTATTATCAGAGTATATAATCATTAAAACTTGGTAAAAGTTATCACGATAGTAATGTCTATTTCAGCATACCAGGAAAACCAATTTATATTTCTAATACAAAGTAAAACCAACCAAAACCGAATTGAATTAATCTTTTAAAACATATTTTAATCTTTTACACCTCCAAAAGAACTATGATTATCGCATCATTGTCTGTATTTTCCAAATTAAATGTGTGCTCTTGCAAAAATTTATGTTCATTGTCTTACTGTTCGTGAAAAAATCTCAAAGGTCCTGCAAATAAAAAGTCTCAAGGAAATTTCATCAGTTTCTTCAGGGTCACAGCTTTGTTTACTTTTTAAATACATAAATAATGTGAATGATTGAGGGGCTGGAGGGAGTTCTGCGAAGTTTTAGTTCTGAAAAGCTGAAAATCTGCCAACGCATAATGTATACAAATTCATCACCAATGGACAGACGTAAACTTTGACATTGCTCAGCATTTTGGCAAGCTTGAAAAAAGTCCATGGAAAGCATTTTATCAAGGTTCCAGATTACATTGATGCCACCACTACTATCACTAACCACAAGAAAGACACACTTAAATGACGGCTCACCGTGAAAATTCAGAGAGGAAAAGACTTGGATAACAATATTTGGAGAAAAAACCCAAAACAACAGAACACACAAAGACATCTCCAGAGTTTTCCTGTTTATATAGTTGTGTATGCATGTGTAACAGGGAAGGTCAGAGTCTCACCTTCATATAGAGAATTCTTTCTAGAATTCCCCAGTCTACCTCCCATTAAACCACTGAAAACAAGACTATTCAATATTTCCTTAAAGCCATAACAAAGGTTGAGTTGGAACAGACCTTAAAGATCATCTAGTTCCAACTACCCTCGGTGGCAGGGAAACCTCCCCCTAGTCATTATGCTTGTTTAATTTTTCTATAGTGTAAACAGATAACAAAAGCAATGATGGCCTTTGTTGGGCCCTTTATGCAATTTACTCATGCTTAGTTCTTTAAAACATACAAAACTCCCAAGCAAACAAAATTTATTTCCTCTTGTAATTGAGTAAACATGAAGTTTAAAGAAACCATTAAACATATAAAAGAAGTCAAATATCAGCTTGTTCTGTCCTAATGGGAAACAACCTTTTTATTTGAGAAAAGCAATGGTTTAAGAGCACTGATTAGTAAATAACACACACACACAAAACCAAAACTAAAGAAAACAACATACCACTCATGCTCTTCTACGGGGCTGTGGAAGGAAGGAGTGTTAAATTGATTTTTCAGACTCATATTCGCAAAGATAGGAAAGGCCCCTTTGAGGGCATAACCATACAGCTGTGAATCTAACACAAGATGCTATAAGGAAAAAAATTAAAATGTAAAGCTTGAAAAGTAATCTCACAATACAGTGTGGTAGCATAAAAGTGAGAGAACAGCTGCTGAAATCATACCACTGTCCAGCTGAAGCTCTGCAGCTGGAGGAATTATCCTACAGAACAGAAATATCTTCCAAGTAAGAAGCTTCCATGTAACACTGTTTTTAAAAAATTTACATCTAAACCAATCCCAGCAAACTCAAGTGATGTAGTGTGTACTATAGTGAGCAGCACAGTACAGTAGAAGAGACACTTATTTGGAATGTAGGGCTTTGCAGTTCCTTTATTTACTCTTGTATTGATCTTGTATTAAAAGGTTGGACGAGATGATCCTTGAGGTCCCTTCCAAACTGGTATTCTATGGTTCTACGAGTCTCTTCTGCGACTTTGGACAAACCATCTTTCTGTTTCTCTTTTTACATTTTATTAATTCACCTGTTTGGAATTAAAACCTTCAGGTCTAACATGCTTCTCAGGAGATTTAGCACAACAAAAATAGAGTATTTTTTTTTCAAGGCAAACATGAAGCGAATAATATGTCAGAAGGAACCAAAACCACAGTGACAAATGCCATTAAAAAAAAAGTCAAATTGATAGATAGCTTCAAAAAACAATGTCACAAGCACAAGGCACTATGAAAAACAGCCTTTGTGTAAAAAGAAGCAGGTAACATACCAAGGGATGCAGTTTTTCAGAACAATTTGGGAGAGCAGACTGAATAAATAACAGTGGTCATTGTACTACTTTGTCAGAAGTACCTGCGCTACCGTGAAAACAAATGCAGCGTGTTCCCAGGTTTGGTTTATGTACATATGTCAGTGTCCCACAAAGTGCTAACAAGGCTGCTTAGTACCTGTTTGGCAATAAATCAAATGTTTCTACCTGTCCTTATCCTGCATTTCACTGACACACCATAGAGCTCTAATTTGAAGAAATAAGGATGGTGTGGCAGTTCAATGCCACAGTACAGCTGTCGATAAGCTGATCTGATGTGCTAAAAGAAGAGAGAACTAATGTAGAGAAATAAGCGTGTATCTTTCCTCCTGGAACAGTGGGATGACTCAATTCCTGATATTTTGACATGGGGGCAGAAGTGCACAGCTAAGAGCAGACAGAGCAGCAACAGCCCCCACAGGCACACACAGTCCTCTCCTCGCTCTGTTCTCTAAAGGTAATTGGAGATATTGTTTCCCTGAAATATTGGTGGTGTTCACTTATCACGTGTGAGCTACGTAAGAATCTCAGAGGTGCTAAGTAAGCATACTCAAAATAGTACCAAGCATAGTTTAATGGAGAAATTTCACAAAGTGAGATTTTTTTTGAGCTATTATATGTAACCTGACAAAGATGGAATATATTTTTAACAGTTCACATATTCATACTTATTGTTAACCATGAAATAAACAACCTGGGATATAATGAATAATAATAAAATAATTGCTTTGCTACAGAAGAACATATTTCTCTATATAAATGTCAGGTTTTTCTAAAGCCTATTTAATTTCTGTATTTACACTATATCTAATAAATATGTTCAGATGAGGGATTACTACAAAAACTCCTTTATAAATAAGGCATAGGCATATTGAATGTATTTGACAGGGAAACACTGCCCTGTTGGCACGCTGCATTTTCTACCATCTGATGAAGTGGTAGCCATGTGAGATGGTTAAATTATAACTATTATTGATTGCTAAACCTTTCCATAAAACTAATTCACTACACAGGAGCATTTGAGGGACAATAATAATAATAAAAAATTAGAAATAATAATCAAGAAAACCACTAGATGGAGCTCTTCTCCAGAAAATACACAGCAGCAGCACCATTCTCACTGCTACATGTGAAGGAAGGTAACAAAATCTTAACCGATTCCTGTCATTGCCACTGCTGTTCCTTGTACCCTGAAGCTGGTATTTCCACAATAATATAGATTCGTTCTCACACATTAACCATAATAAATCATAAAGCCAACTATTAAGATTAAAAGTAGAATGGACTTCTGAAACAGGTGATTAAAGTGATTATAGCATCATAGAATATAGAATCATTTAGGTTGGAAAAGGCCTTTAGAATCATATAAGCATAGAATAGGCTGGGCTGGAAGGGACATTAAACATTACCTACTTCCAACCCCCCTCCCACTAGACCAGGTTCCTCCAAGCCCCATCCAAACTGGTCTTGAACACTTCCAGGAATGGGTACCAACAACCTCTCTGGATAGTCTGCTCAACACCATTCCACTTTAAATGCCACTTCAGAGGCATGGGGGGGGGGGGGCGGACACGGGACAACCCCAACACCACCTGTATTTCATTTAAAGTCATATATGAGGTTGTCTGAATTTGCAACACAATTTCTCCAGTTCACACCAATACCTATTTGAATTCAGTCTATGGCTGCTACTGTACAGAAATAGCCATTTGGCTCAGCTTCCCTAAATGCTAGAGCTCAACAAGTCTAGTTTCAAAATGCTGTGTGGGATGTGCAATTATATTTTAATTGTTTTTTATGATTTTGATACTGAAAAAGCATGTTTCAGTTCTTATTTTGAAACTCACATTTTGTACTTTTATCTCCAGCATCACAAATCACTTCTCTGAAGCATACTTACAAGTGAATTGAGATGGGAGTGTAGGTGCCTTCTATCTTCACCTTAGTTTTCATCTAGCACAGACTTCCTGGTCCTTCTCATTTAATTTCTTTCCGTTAGTAGTTTTACTATCTACCTATCTCCCACTGTACTCGGGTTTGATGCAAATGTCCTGTCTCTAGTACACATCATGATAGCTATGGGAAGAGCTTGGAGACTACCGGACAAATCAATCCCACAACACTCAGCATGTGACAATAGAGCAGTCCCTTGATAATCAGAATAGCTGACATTACCAGACCAAAACTATCATTTCCTGAGTGAAACCAGAATATTTTTGAAATTCACAATAAGTTTTTCACAAAGTTCTCTGTACAACTTGAATAAATGTGGGCAAGTGTCATGAGGAGAGGCAAAAGTCACATCCTTAATTGCAGTAAGAACCCAGAAATATTTAATGAGAATAAAGGCTAATAAATAACTAATAAAACTGGATTTAAATTATATAAAATTAAAGCAGGAATGTTTAAGTTAAAGGACAAAGCCAAGGCATTAAACACATTTTTGTGATCAATCAACTTCAAACAATAGTTTAAAGCAGCAAACCTAATAAGACACAGATTGGTGAACTCACCTCTTTTCTACATAAATAACCTCCGAGCAGCAAGAAATGACAACTCTTTCCAATACTTTGCTGCTGATAACTCACAGGTGAGTTTACACAAGTCACCATTGCATAGAGTGTCACCATTAACATGACACCTATTTAAACCCAATAGCCAAAGTGCTTACAATAGGTAGAATAACTATTTATATGTGATATTTTGATTGAGAAAGTATTCAGCTATCTGAAGCATTAAGCTACAGAACTCTGAAATTTGAAAAAATAAGGGCTAAGTGATAAATATTACAGAAAATAAAACTGTAAACATTTTTAATAGAGAATTACCATCTTGTCATATAATGTAAGGTTTAGTATGCACTTCACACCAAATACAAATTTATCACAATCAATATGACTGACACTGTGAAATATACTGTAAAATTATTTTCACTAGAAAATATAAGCTTCCTTTCACTTGCTGAAGTAATATACTGCCAGCATAAAAAGCAAACTTTTTTTCTCCACCATCTTTTTACCCATGACATAGTTTCACTAGTCTTGTAATTTTTCTTGCTTGTAAAACATAAGAGTAAATTCATATTCATCCCACCATCACAGCTACAATTTTGGCTTTCCCTAGAGTTTAGGGAATGTCATCTCTGTAAAAAAATTAGGTGTGAATAAATCTCATTCAAAAGCTCAAGCAGTGAGGCAGAACAGTACATAAGGTTAGAAAGCAGATAAAACAACAGTTTCAATCTTTTTATCCTCAGCAAGTCAGAGGAGAAAGTTTTCATTTAGCTTCTTAAAATTAGAGAAAATCCAGAAAAAAGATCATCTGGTTCTCCACATGCAATTGGGACCAGCACATAACTATGATAGAAGTCTCTCATGCACTCATGATGCCCTCAATGATATGTAAAGTGGAAAAGATTTTACCTGAGGAGAAAAATGATGAACAAATGTTCTCACCAAGAGGCAGGGGCTAATACCAAATGTATTGCACGGTCTTCACTAAATTTACTTTCACTAAGCACAACTCTCTTTGCATTGAACAGTGGCCTTTTCCAGAGAGCAGCAGCATTATCATCAGTTTGGGATGGAGATGTCACGTGTTTTCTGTTAGTGTTTGTCAAACCTCTGCTGTCCATAACATGAAAAGCCCCCCACAAAAGCCGGAGTACAGTAAGACCAAACAGGGACATTATTTTCAGGATCTTACCAGTAACAGAACTGTGAGCTGAGAAGGACCTCAAAACCATGCAGAATTCCTTAAATTCTGACCCACAATAATTTTACAGCAAAAACTATAGATATAGAAATATAGATATTAAAAAAAAAAAGGAAAAAGTCAATTCAGGCAACACTGTTTCATTTACTGGAAAAGTATGAGGGAACTGGACTGAACCTCTGGGTTCTGCAGTATTTCTTGAATGGTTATACCCTCTTTCATTTCTCTTCCTACACAATTTCTGCTGTCACATTTCCATCTCTATCCCCATTTTGATTTTCCTATTCTTTGTATACTCATTCTCTGCCTTTCCACAATACTTAAATGTCCCCTGACTTATAAAGTTTACCTTTTCTGCTGCCATCTCCAAAGTAGAGTCACTGACAGTAAGCCACAGATGTAGGAGAGGAGCCCAGTCCAACACAAGAGATGAACCACCTGCCCTACAGGTCCACTTTCAAGACTAAATATGGCAGAACTGAGCAGAACCTGACTGTGTGTGACAGATGCTTGTATTGTAACCCCACATATTAATCAAAGTGAAAATGACACCATTCCCTAATAATAATTTTAATAAATCCTTACCATAAGTCATAATGAAAGAGGGGGAAAAAAACCAGTATTTTCAGATACTTTCTGAAATTTATTGTTTCTTCACTTTCCAAAGAATAACCCTCAACTGTAAGATTGGGAAAAATTGTAATTTCATGGCTGCTCTTTAATTAACAGTTAAGCAATTTGCTGTTAGGAAAGTTCCTTAAGGAAAAGTGTAGCTATTTGTGGAATAGAGGCTGCAGCACTTTGCAGCTGAAGTGACTGGTATCAACTGTATTTCAAAGATGCTTTTTTCCATATCTTTGATTAACATAATCCATCACTCAAGATGAATGTTAATGCTCAGCTCCATCACCGTGTTTATTTTATTGTCCTAACTTGCCAGGAAAATATGATTTTACCATTTAACAAATCATATATCTTGGTCACAGAACTAAAATGTCAGACTAATCAGGCTTTCCATTATTTAGAACTACATACCTAGATATCTCAAGGACACCAGGACAAAAGAAGGCTTCTTTCTCTATCACATGAGCCACTGCGTACAAGCACAAATAACTCCTTATAATTCAAGTCCATTAGCAGCAAACAACTACTTCTCATTGAAAATAACACAAATCAATGTTGGCACTTTGCCTCTGCACTCTGAGGAAATGGACCTGAATGAAAAAGGGAAATTTAAGTCCCGTTCAAGACCCACTTAGTTAAAAGCACTTAAGATGCATGGAGAAACATCATTTTCCATACACTTCTGATACTTACATCGAATTCATTTAATGCAGCAGCAAGCTCTCCTATGCCAGTGTGCCCCTTGTTCTCATCAGAGGGCGAGGTGGCCTGGGCAGCATTGGAGATACCAGCAATGGCTTCTTGTACTTGCTTGAAGACATAGTCTCTGTTGGCCCTAGTGGCTGCAACATCAGGGTGCCGGAGAAATGCTTGGGATGCAGTATACAACATCGTGGCATTCTTCTTCAGAGCACCTCGAGCTGCAGCCATTTCATCCCTGCAGTGAGGATCTTTCAGTTCCTATATAAAAATGGGTAATTTTCATAGTTGTAAACAAAAGTTTTCATGTTAGAACATATTGCCTATACAGCTCGTCTCTGCATAAATACCATCCAGTGATTTTGCACAGAATCAATGACAGAATCTAGCATAAATCACAAAAAAATTCCTCTCCTGCCCCAGAAAGTTCATTTTTTCTGCATATCTGCAGCTGTTACATCCTGCTCACAGTATCTTCTTATCAAAGAGTCTATATGCTTCCCTTATTCAAAGGCCTGCAGAAAATTCTTATAAAAAATTCTTAATTATTCTTCGTGCTGTTGATTCCATCAAGGTAAAACAAGTGCAACAATCCTGTTGCAACAAGAGTCAAAATTTTGTTAAGGACTATATCTACATCCTTTATAATATCAACATAAGCTAGACCTTTAAAAAAATTTAAACCTAAAAATTTTACATTGATGTTTGCTTCTTAAAGACTGAATATGCCTCATTATATTTAGTCTCTCCTTTATATTTTGCTCTATACCTCCTATCATTTAATGACATATACTTCCTTTAGTTTCCCCTGACAACAAGATTCAGATACTGTACCAGAATAAGATAACACTGTATTATTCTTATTTAAAACATTAATTTATTTAATTATAGGATATATCACACAGTCCATGAAAGCCTTTCAAAGATTAGGTAAAATAATGCTAACAATATTCATAAGGAGTAACAAAAACATTATTACTTCTATTTTAAAACTGTGAACAAAGAAATTTGGAGTGCTGAATAGTTTACTTATGTTCACAAATGAAATCTACAACAAAAATTTAGAAAGAACCCATATATTCTGGATTTAGAGATTATACCCATTGACTAATTTCAACCACACATGACTGACAGGTAACAGTTTTCAGAGAAAAATAACATCCTAAAAGATTCATCAGGCTGGAAAACAAGAGAGATGAAAGGAAAATGTAAAAACATCTAAGCAGTAAGTTCTAATACTGTCAAGATTTTCCAGTTATGTCAGAAACCTTGATGGGATTATAAAAATGCGCCTTAGAATTTAAAAGATTTATAATTAAGATTTTCTGGGTTTGTTTTTGTTTGGTTGTTTTTTTTCACACCTTCTATAAGAGCTTGACATGTTCACTAGCTCTCATATTTTTCTCTTTTTTCCCATATTTACAGCTGTATTTCCACAAGTGTCTGAACGTATCAAATAGTACTGTTCATACAGTGACTAGATTTTACATTTTTAATTTATTTAATTTCAATATAACCCTGAAAATGGTGTATTTCATAGAAGAATAAAACAGTGATACAGAATTCTTGCTACTATAGTGCAGAAAATAAAGTAAATAGATGGGTGACTATGGAAAGCCAGCTTTCTAAATCCAGAGTGCTATGCAATACAAAGGCAACATAGCCCTGAATGATTTGTGGTATTCAGATACAATCAAAGTTGAGGAGACCTTATACAACTTCAGTGACAGCACTTCCTGGGCTCTTAAACAGTATTCAGCAGAAAGCTGTTCTTTATTGCAACGTTGTATAATTGCAGGCATTAAATAAATGTTGTCACGACTTTCCGGTCTTTTTTTCCATCTGCCTTAGTAATGCATTAATTACTACTTTTATTATTTTTTTTTTAATTGGAAAATTAATAATTATGGTTTTAAACACGAAGCAGACTTCTGATCTTCCTGAATTTGAACTATACCAGACTACTCGTGCTTTATCAGCTGTCAGTGACCTCAAATCACCATAGGTTAAAGTCAAATGGGAATAATCATCAAATGAAAATTATCCTTAACCTCCTAAATTGCTTGGGCTTCCACCCTTCATTCTGTTACTAATTGAAGCCACTTCGAAAGTATTCTTAAAGCAATTGCCTTTTTGAAGAAACTTCATCGCATTAAAAAAAAAAAAATTATAGGCCATGACACACCAAGAACTTGCTGTACATTTTAAGCCAGACTCGGACAAAAAAATACAAGATCTTTAATAACCAAGATTTTCTCAACCACTGCTTTAAAACATACTCACCTGTTGCCGTCTAGCAGCTACATAGTTCAGTTTTACCATCTCTTTTCCAAATTCTTTAAAGCGATTTGCTAAATCTTGCTCATTTGTTGCATTTTTCACTGCTTCTAGTGCTTCCTCTACCTAGAGCACAATAAATCAACTGTGTTAGCATTTTAATCCAGGTGCACTCTTTGACAAAAAATGTAACTATTCTATCCAATACTCTCATTATATAGACCAAATTTAGCTCTTGCATCCCTCACTACATAGTGGCTTTATGATAGTCCCACTAACTTTAATTAGATTTCTTCACAGAGAAGCTGTCTGATTGTCATTCTGCTCTACTTCATGTGCAGTGAATTTGATACCAATGTAAAAGGCATAACTATATGAAATTTCCCATTCACACTTATCAGATGAAAAGCTTCATATCTGTGGAGCTTAAAACAAAATAGATGAATATGTTCTTGATGTGTGGTACAGACTTTAGGGGAAATCAGAGGGAAGTTATTAATTCTGGACAAAGAATACCATTTAAAAACAAAAATCCTAATTACTATTAAGAATTAAATTTACCCTCATACATTCAAAACACTGTATCTTTGTGAAATAAATGAAATAATAGATTCAACACAGAATATATTTCTTATTTCTCTTTTTTTGTCATCTCTCACCTTTCCTTTTTCAGTTACTTTAAAGGTGAGGAAAGAATCTACCAAAGAAAATATACTTGCAGTTGCTCAGTCATGCTGTAGCTAACAGGCAAAGATATAAAACCCCAGTTATACCAACATGTCAATCTACCAAATCCATTGTGAATTTTTACAATTTGTACAGAAATAAAAAAAAAAAATGTCAGAAGGCATAACGTGCTATTTTCAATTCTCTCACAATAAAGGAAGTTTACCTGTGACTAGATCAGAATAAAAAGTACTTTTCTTCCTCACAAGATAAAACCAAAATTCAAAGCAAAAAGATTGATGGAGGATTGATGAAGTTTCTCTTCATTCTTTTTTCTAAAACCTATTGCTTCAGTTCACAACAATGTGCAGAAGCTTTCACCAACAAACAAAATTTCCTCTTGAAGAGAAACAGCTAATTCTGATGGGAACGTGTTCCTATCCAAGAGCACAGGATTGCAGCTTATGTTCCAAACACTGCTGGGAATCCCTAAATTTAGCAGTGCCTGGTGCCTAATGAATCGAGAAAGGCACAATTATGTGCAGAACCTGCCTTTTTATCATTTGTGTTGCGCTGTGTTTTCATACCAGCAAGAGAGAATAGTTTTATTTTGAGCTTTTACCCACTTATTGGGAGTTTACAAATGATAGGGCAGTAGAGTAGCAGACCCATATAATTCTATAGGAAAATGTATACAAGTACATAAATCCATATCTGTTACGTTGGGAGTTTTATACCAAGTCTGAGAGTTGCAAGCTACACCTTATTCACAATCCAACTGCCTCTTCTTTTACTCTTAAAAAGAACAGCAGTTTTTAAAGCTGAACTATCTGCTTCCATTAACCAATAATATAATTTACAAAAACATCACTTTATTAACTAATTTGTTCTTGGGGACTTCCTTGCAAAACATGAGCATCTTCCTCTCATATCAAGAAGTACTTCAACTACCTGAAACTTTCATCTTTAATATGTTTGTAATACCAAATACAGGCATGACAAGCTGATACCCATTTTCCTAAGTCCTGCCAGCTCCTTATTAAATAAAATTGCTAGAGAATTTATTATAGATTCCACTCCTAATCATACAGTATCATGTCAGTCTGGGCTCAAGCTCATGAAATCTAGAAATTAAGAAACTGGTTATGAGATGTATCATAAAGGACATAAGGACAACCCCCCTTTTTATTATAATTTCCTTTACAAATTCATGGTGGAACAAAATCTCTACCCTCAAAACCCCACTTCACTCAACTGCAGAGATGCACACCTCTGATTAATTAATTAAATTAATGTAATTAATTAAAACAGATTCATAATTCATAAGGAGCATGATCACATACTATATTAGTTTATGCTATTTTTGAATATTACACAAACTTTACTGCAAAAGTTTAGTAATGCAAAAGATAATCAGAAAAAAATGACCAAGAGCCCTTCTGGAAAGCATTTGCATATACTTGTTCAAACATATTAATTAAAATACACTTCCTGGGAAGACTTTGACATGCTTTCAGTGAAAACTGATTACAGTACATTTTGCTATAAATCTGGCTTCATAACTTCGAGATGCAGAATGATTTTAGTTTATTAATTTTATGGTTAACTATAATGGTACCTTTGAGTCAATATAAGAGCTGTTCCTCTGTCAATTTGGTAAAATATAAACAGTTCCTTTTTTCCTAGCAATGTAATTTGTATTTGTTTAAAATTGTGTGCATTATAGAACAGTAAGATAAAAATATTTACACTGTTAATCCTTAAAGATGAATTACCCTTTTTAATCTAGAAAAAAATAAAATAAAATATAAGGTCCTTAAGTCGTATTTTGCTGGAAACAACCAGAGATGGCTGGCTTCTTGGAAAAAGAATTCACAATAAAATCTGATAAATGCAGATACTGCTATACATTGCCCTTTGCAAATCCAGTGTGCAAACTGTGTAAGGAAATACAACCACTTATAAACCAGTATTGAACATCTGTGTTTTACATAAGAGTACACTGCTAGAACAGAAGGAAGAAGTCTCAGATCTGAGGATCTCATTGCCAATGAAAGTCTGTGGATCAAATTTTAATGATGTTTAGAATAAACTGCTGTTGATAATATTAAAGCATTTAGCCTCACTAGCGAAAGACTGTTTGAATAATAGTTGCATGGAGCATTATAGTGGGGGAAAATTAAAAGCATATTCAAGAGACAGTGCTTACAGTGCACAGAACCAGAGCCACATGCTGACAGCTACCAGAGCTGTATTCTGTTCATTAGAGCAGAGCTCACTAGAACCTGTGCAGAAAAATCTGCCTTTTTCATTATGAAAACTTGTTTTCACTGTTTTAAAGCTATTTAGCTTATCTGCGCAGTTAGCAAGTTGAAGTCTTCTCATTGTTTTGAGGGAACTTAATATTGTTGTACAGTTACACTGTTAAAAAGATAAATTATGTAAAAAGGGAGATAATACTTTTTGGACAGTTATTATACAAGAGCAACTCTCCATCTCCTCTGCTAAACTCACACATGAACTCTGCAGGTGTCAAATACTCTATAGGAGATTTTATACAAAATATTGTTTTGTTTCAGAGTCTTGGTTTATTTGTTTCTACAATAAGAGTGAAATAGTTTAAATAACTAGTAAAAAAAATTAATTTACTTCACTTTGCTAACTTCAACTGCAAAGTCTTTTAATAGACCTGTACAAGAAGCTGAATAGTCACAATTGAAAAAATCCATACTGAACTATCTTTAATTCCTCTTTAGTCATCTAAGGGGAAAAATAGAATGATTAGACACTTGTACTATTACCTCCCTCCAAAAGATGCAGTCGTCTGATGCATCCAGGAGAAAAAAGTAGAACTGTAGTACCTAAATTCTGCCACAAGATAGCAATACTCTACAAGTACTGAGATAGTAAACCATCGGGAAAAGATGCAAGGTGAGATAAGTAAATGCATTCATTCAGTTTAGAGAGCTGCCAGATAGCAGTACTAGTCTAGAATATATCTGACAATTCTATCCAAAAATTAGTTTCTGCAAAATTAGAAAGTGAATGAGACTAATGTAGAAATGTGTTATCTCCTACCTTTTTATCAGCATTAAGAAAAAAAAAAATAAAAATCACTGAAACAGAGTAAGAAATGTGAACAATGACATCCATTACTGATTTGTTCCTTATTTTTCTACAGATAAAACATGAAAAACCAATATAGAACGTTAAAAACGCATACAATTTTCAGGTGTGATAGAAGCCTCATGACATCAGCCATATCAGCCAGGATGAGTAAGCGAGTGACAGCAGAAAGCAAGGCACGGGCTGCCCGCACCATGGTGCCTCGTTTCACCGAGGAGCAAGGGTCATCAGCGAACTCCGAAGAGGCAATTCTCATTGTTTCTCCTAGAATTGAAAAGAGGAAAGATAATTAAAGATAAGTTTAACACTTGTATTTTTTTTTTCCAGAAAGTATAAGCAACTATAAGTGTTTTCCCTGGTCCTGCTGGCCATATTAGTGCTGACGTAAGCCAGAATGCCACTGGCCTTGGCCACCTGGGCACACACTGGTTCATCTTCAGCCAGCTGTTGACCAGCACCCTCATTTCCTTTTCCCCTGGGCTGCTTTCCAGACACACTTCCCCAAGCCTGTAACATTACATGGGGTTGTTGTGATCCAAGTGCAGGACCCAGCACTTGGCCTTCTTGAATCTCATGACTCCCTTTGTGACCATCCCTGCCATAATTTTCCTGCCCGGTCTCACTCTACCTATTCACGATCCAAAACTGCTGGATGTGCATAGCACATCTGTCACAGAAGACAGTGAAGGGCCTTGTGCCATAGGATGTTTCCTATTTTGTAACCACCAGAAATCCAACAATATAGCACACAAACCATACAGAAATACAGAACATTTATAAGTCCATAATTTTCAAAAATAATTCCAGACTCACACAAAAAATGTTTTTTCACTAATCATTGGGAAAACAGAATGGTGCATTTGTATTTCAAAAGTTACTTGCAAAACAATGTGGGTCTATATGTAGGAATAGGAACCCAGACCTGTCATTAAAACTAAAATCTAAATATTTATAATAACTATACCGTAGGCATTATTGTAACATCAGAAGCAAAAGCCAACTGGCTCCTAATTGTGATGAGAACAAAGATGAATTGACTCAAATACAGAAGTAAACCATATTAAATGATGAGGCTTGCAGAAAAATGGACTGATTCAAAACCTTATTAGAATGTTTTTGAGTAAGCTGCAATCTTAGAAGCTGTTATGAACTAATAGGCTATTATTCTAAGCAACAGGGAAAACATGCATCACTTGCTCTCTACCTTCCTCCTTGTAGGAGATGGGTGATTATACCACCTTACTTCTTAGCAGTACTAGGTGAAAAATAATGAGGTGAAAAATAATGAAGTGAAAACGTATCATCTTCTTTCATAATTCAAGAAATAGGAGAAAAAATATGCATAAAAAAAAGAATTTCAGAGATGTTACTATTAATCCAATCCTGGAGAAAAAAAAAACACTTGTGTATTCTAACAGACTTCAAAAGGTTATGGAAAACCACCCAGTACAGAAACCTCAAAACACAAATCCTGGGCACTTCTCTACGGTCAGAAGCAACTGGGCTGTTCACTGTGATGTACAAGCCGATGAGTGCTGCTCAGAGCCAGTTTAATTTGGTTAAACTGTGCCATGCTGATGACTCAAGACCCAAGCTAAGGTAGCTGCGTAGGGTACCCTGCAGCTTTACTAACTCCAGACCAGCTTGGGCATCTCTAAAATGAATTATGTTCTGCTGCATAGGCTTCTTAAATATTTCAAATAAGCCTGTCTAGCTGTGGAATACAATCCCATTGATATATTACATGGAATTACGTTGTGGCTATGCCAAGCAAAAAATGAGTCAAGACAAGCTTCCGATGTAGCTTCTTTATTTACCCTTTGCTGAAAGAAAGCTCTGTTCCTGAGTTGCTTTCTGTAAAATTCAGGATTCTCTAAATGCATCAGAGAATTTGAGCAATTTCTATATATAAGTTTGGTTCCTATGACCTTGTTTCCAGACAACAATTTTTTTTTTTTAAATTCATGTAATAATAGTTGATGTCCATGCAGCTGAAATAGTAGGTTTGAGTTAATTTTCTTGCTACTATACTGCCTGAAAACACATTCCATCATATTTTCTCCATGACACTTTCAATCAGACAGAAGCAGAATGTGCTCTGCATTGTCAGGACCACATGCACGTTGCCTGACCAGCCAGTAGTAAATAGTGTTGAATTGTACCTGCCTTGCTCTTGGTGGGAACACACGTCTGAGTTTTTCCAGCTGCTGATTTTTACATTTTTTTAAATGACATTTACAATTGTGGTTTGGGGTCTTTTTGTTTTTTGCATAGGCTGAAACTGGACAGCAATTTGGACAAACTGGCCAACTAATAACAATATATCAAGAGTCAACAGCATGCTGTTAACAGCAGATCAATAATTACGCCTTATTTTCCTAGGAAATCAGACTGAAAGAGGAGCAAAAACCATTTCAAAGGCGATTTCATATTAACCCAAACTTTGCTAATTATTATTCTACAATATAGAAGCTCAGAAAGAAAGTACTTCTCATGTGAAATCAAAACACATTGCTTTTCAGAAGATTATAACAACATTCAGAAAAATAAAAATCCCAAATGGCATAACTTCCCAGAATATCAAGCAAATAGAGGAGGAGTGACTTAAGACATCCACAGTGAATAACTCTCATCAGAAGTCTTTTCCTTATTACATAACTATCAGGACTGTGTGTTCCTCTTATAATTTGAGTGCAATGTATCTCGGATGATAAACTGATAATACACAATTTCAGTAGAAAAATTCAAATGGTAGATTTCTAAGGCTGCGTGCTTCCCTTAGATTTCCATAAGTTTCCAAAACTCTTAAGAGACTTCTTAAAAGAGAAGCAACAAACAACATTGTCAGATAAAGAAAAAAAACAAACAAAAAATTTCTAAACGTGCTTAAATGTTTGATGCATTGCAGCATCAAAGTTCTAGGTAGTTGGGCTCTGCAGAGAAACAAAAAGGTTTCTGTGGAGGAGGACCACAGTTTGCTGCACGTACAGTCCCATTTTTTTTTTCTGACATGTACTTTCGACAAACAATTATTGGAAAAAATTTATCAATACCTCTTGGCTGAGAGTGTGCTAAAAACTGAGAATGAAATTTCCACAATTTTTTTTTGTAATTATCATTAAGTCAATGTCTCAAAATATTCCATGCAGAAGGAAAGCCTGAGAGTGATCACAGAATAGCCTAGAGTCTAGCACGTGGACAAGGGTTAAAATTTAGTTTCCTGACCTGGGAATTTGATCCAAAATGTGAACAACTGAATTGATCTAATCAGTGTAACAATTGGAAAGGCATCATCGTCCCTTCAGTTATTTATTAAAGGGAAACAACTATCACAGCTTTTTGTAAAAAGTTTTATCAAATCATAGCATCAATTAATTTGAAAAAATACCTTTAAGTATAAGCCTCATCAAGTCCAACCATTAAGCCGACACTGGCATTCCCATCACTAAACCATGTTTCTCAGCACCACATCTACATGTCTTTTAAATATGTCCAGGGATGGTGACTCAACCACCCCCCTGGGCAGGGAGACCGTTCTACTCCTTAACAACCCTTTCAGTACAAAATTTTTCATAATATCCAACCAATACATCCCTGGAGCAACTTGAGGCCATTTCTTCCTGTCTTATCTCTCATTACCTGGAAGAAGAGATTGACTCCCACAATATGCATTCTTAGACCATACCTAGCTAATTGAACCCAAGGGAATATGTGCAACTGTATGAGAAGTCCAGCAAGGCTTTCTCTTATTTAAGCTCTAAGTTGGATTCAGATGAGATAGAAGAGATTCTGAGCATCCAGAAACAAAATCTTTAGATGAAACAGCAGCCAAAGCAACTCTGGATTTTGAAATCAGATTCCTGCAAATTGTTTTAACTTCCATTAGGCTACTGAAGAGGTTTTACCATTTTCTGCCAAATCACAAGTCTGTAGCTTCAGGTAAATAGTTATATTAAACTACAGAAAAAGGAAATAATATTTGTTAATTGGCCAGTGGCACCAGGAAAGCAAGCAGGAAAATTATCATCTTAGTCTTGACTATTCAAGGAGATACCTCTAGCAACTACATTTGAAAAATCAACATTGGTGGGCACAGGAAAAACACATGGAGGGCCAAAGAAAGCATTTTTAAAATTTTTGAATGGTTATTTAATCATAGAAAGATAAAGTTAGGTGAAAAAAAAAATCTTCTCTATAAAGAACTTAAGAAAATATTAAATAGACATAAATCAGTAAGAATATCAACAAAGAATTAATATAAAAGTTTATAGCAGATTGTTCAAAACTTATAAAGGACTAGCAGTTTACAATTTAAAGTAAAATAAATTAGAAAACTAGCTGCTATGGAGGAGGAAAAATTGTCTATCTCTGTGCCCATTAACATTTTTTATCCTTCTATAGCAATGGTATGAAACAGCTCTTAGGCCAAAGGTAACATTGGAGCTACAGCTTGTCAAATTATTTTTCAAAGAAACCTTTATGTCTGGAAAAAGCCAACCCTACTTTCAATTGTCCACTGCTTTCCAAATTCAAGTTATTCTGTAATCTATACTTTCAGATATATATACTTACTATACTTACTTTTTATGTAATCTATTATTTTCAGGGAAAATTAGGTCAACACAAGAAACACAGAAATCTTGAGTCATCAAGTCTGCTTCCTTGCCACTGTAGACAGTCATGTCATAATATAATTAATAATGATCTTAATATGATAATAACTACACTCATAAACTTATCAAGCTTCCATCTTAGAAACAGCTCAGGCATTTAACCCCAATTAATCGTAGTGGAAGTCGGAAACATTCCAAAATGAGCTCCAGAATCTGATGGGTTTTTTCATTAGAGGCACTTTAATTCCATACTGATTGTATTTGTAATTTAGATCCTTTTCTTCTCATGCTCCATTTGTCCTTCAATTTAAATAAGTTTCTTCTTCCACTGTGTTTTCTATTGTCCCTTTTTCACTTCAAACATTTTTGCAATGATCACTGACAGATTAAAGGTATTATCCATTCCTATAATCATTACAAGCAGTCCTATGAAACAATTATGTTTCTGAAATACACATGATATGAACTGCAGCTTTCTAAGACATCCTGTTTAAAAGAAGTTACTTTCTTATGAATGCTCATATGATACATGACTAAGTCGGAGCAGCAATAACGGTGTTTCCTTTGCCCAACACACACACGAACACTCCTTCTGTCTTCACTATGCCAACTCTGGTGGGCATTTCCCATTATGCTAAACTGGTTTTCTATAAGCTGGTAAAAACATAACCAGACAAAAAACCTACCCATTGTCTACTTGCTCAAACTGAACTGCCTTCTCTTACCTAAGACAAACGCCAAAGCCAACATCATGGGCTGAAAATACACTGAAAAGGAATTATTTAAATGCTATGCATTTTGCAGACTATAGATTTGATGCAGTTTACAAAAAAGGTCGAATAGAAACAGATATATTTCATATGCACACATAAAGAGCCATCATTTTTTATACACCATTTGGAAATCATTGATTGGATTTATCATGGGTAAAGAAATTATCTTCTAACCCATGTCTTCAAAAAAGGAATTCCTGTTTTAGCCTAGTGGAAGCTGTTGGTGATGGTATACAGGAAAAAAACAAACCAAAACAAACAAAAAAACCACCAGTAAAGGGATGGCTGAGAGGCACCAATGTTGAATTCTGGCATATTTTTTTTGTAGGTATATGTAAACATGTTGCATTGGGCTAATGGATCCTTTGGAATCATAAAGAGACTTAAGCATCTGTGAAGAAAGGAATGGACTAAAGCTCTTGATGGTTCATACAGTGAGGAAATGCCACTTTTCCCAAGCCTTGAAATGCTTATTGAGGGAGAGAAGATGGTGAGCACAAAGCAGCAATCTAGAGAACATCTATGATCAGTAAGGGATGCCAACAATACTCCGAACACCTGGGAAAATACTTAAGGAAACAATGATGGGTTGGTTGTACCATTCCTGAGCAGTTCTCAAAAGGAAGAAATTAATAAAGCTATGGTCTAATTAATCCCTCTCTTTTAGATTTTGTCTTTTGTTCTACACATCCAAGATTCAAAGATATGGCAACTGGTTCCATAACCTAGTTCCAACAATACAGAGTGCTCCCCTTATAACTAGAGCAAAAGCACTCTTAGGAAGCTATTCAGAATTATAATAAAGTATAGACTCCAACTGAGTTGCAGATTCCATATAGAACAGTGCTGATGGCATTAAATGATAATCTGATAGATTTTATTAACTAGTAATTGCCAGCAGGCTATATTTAAATAATGAATGCAGGTTTTTAATCCTTTTCTCATGGATGCTGTCTTCCTCTTAAAACAAGTGTCTATAGTCCTCCTACCTTAATAATCATATTGATGACTTACTCTGTATCTTAAACTCTAGTATTTTCTTTGCAGTACTTTAAAATCCATTCTCTCTAGCTGAAAATAGTTCATTTCAGTAGCAATCTCTATTTGGCATTGGTATAATTTTTAAAATTTGGGAAGTAATTGGTAGAGTATTTTCATACACAATAATGCTGTATACTTCCTAAATCTAAATATGTATTAAAAAGGTTATTCAGAATTTCCAAAGCTTCACATAAATGGCTGTTAGATCTTCATCTCCCCTTCCTTAACAGTTTTCTTCTAAATCTTTACTACTATGTCCCCCTTCACATGGGGTTGAGATTTTCTTCTCTGTCTGTGGAAAAATGACCATTGATGTTGAAATCTATTAATACAATGAGAACAGAAAAGGCCATATATGATCTAGCCTGATCTTTTCCCATTACACTACAGCTACTAGAGCTGCATCTCTCTGGAATTCATTATACAGACAATCTAGTTCACTTAAATTATACTCACTTTATATTTGACATTTAAATAGAGTGATGGAAGATGAATTGCTATGTATTTTAAAGCATGAAGAATATTCTTAATGCTAGCATGTATTTTAGATCCAATATTCACATTTAGATAGCAATACCACACCATCTCATTCTCTTCAAAGACCATTAAAGTATGTAATTTTAATTAACCCAAGAACTTCTTTCCTAAGGGACAGTAAAATACCGTGAACACAGAACTTTAAGATATTTAGCCACAGATCTATGACAATCTGAAACAATTATTTCACAAATGATACATTTTAGAAAGAACTTTTCTAATTAATAGTCAGATTAATAGTGCCTTTGAAACATCACTGATACACTTAAGTACAATAAAACATTAATTAAATTTCAATTCAAAAGTAAATTGTTTTGGATGTGAGAAGACATTACCATTTCTAATCCCTCTCTGTCTGCAGCTCTCAGCTACAATTCAGTTTAACATCCTTCAGGGAAAACCTGATTAGCCTTCACTGAACTGGAGAGTTCATGAACATCAGGACGAGCATTTTAGATGTTCAACAGTGCAGTTGGTACCAGGGAACATGAAAACACCCTGAGCTTCATAAGATATCAATAAATACAGAATTAAAAAAAAAATAAAAATCAAACTCAACTGAATCACTAATGTGGACTTACTTGCATCCTGTTAAAGTTATGCCCTAAACTTCAGTGTTCTAGAGAAGACAGGGAAAATGTTTCCTTTTATCTCCAAGTAGCATCTGAGTGGCCAAATTGGCTCTCTCCTTGCTCTGTTCCAGTGGCCTGAAAACCTGACTGTCCAAGGCTGTGCACAAGCTCCTTTGCTCCCACACTCCATCCAGGAGTGAACCCAGTAATATAAAATCCATTCCAAGGAAACCTGAGTGTGGCTCATTAGGTAGTTCAGATGCTGGAAGTGGCAGGACTGTCTTCCAACAACCAATACAAAGCAGAAACGATTTGTGCTATGCAGCAAGATAAGTCAGATGTGTGATTCAGCACTGCAAGAAGCCTGTTGTTTCTTCATTCAGCTGGTAGTTTTTCCACAACTTCTCTTTTTTTTCTAATAATCTGAGATTTTATGTAATTAAATTTATTAAATTAATTTAATTAAATACAAGTTTCTTCTCCTTTACCAGATACAAGACAAGAAGCACATTCAAAATGAGTAGAATATTTCATCATATAGACAAGACAAAACTATTCAAATAACTACAGTGGAAATTGGAAGGAAAAGTTGCCATCTTTTTGGTGAACTGTGTATAGTTAATTTACTAAAATAATTATTGTAAAAAAGGGCTAAAGTAAATGCAGCTGACAAAGAAAAATCTTTTTCTCAAAGTCCTAGCAATTAAAATCTTGAATTTAATAATTTAATGGGTTTCTGCATAACAACAGCATTATAAAGAAAACTATAATTGATAAATTTGATTGAAATGTATCAAGTATATAAAGGAACATTATTTGAAAAAGCACACACAAGTTCCTAACAGGCATGGAAGAGGAAACACACTAAGAAAAAGCAGTGTCATTCTCCATTAGGCAGACAGATTCCATTCATTCTGGGGCTGGAAAGAGGCTTACAAATACTGTACAGCCAAGCAAGTTAGTGGGTAGATTATATCTATGCCCTAGGCACTATGAACTAAGTTCAAAATCATAATTAGAATCAGTTCTATCATCCTCTATTAAGACATTAAAAAAAATTGCCCAATGAAAAGTTTACTTGAAATTGATGTTTTCTGAGATAAGTATCAGTTTCAAAGGGTTGATACTTTCCAAGCCACATTTTCTTAAAATAAATTTATCAAAAATTACCAGTGAGCTCTGAGAAGGGAAGGACCAGCAAGTTATGAATGTCAACTCATGAGAAGCACCTGAGGAGGTAGGTAGGATTGATAGTGAGCTCCATCAGTGAGTAGATTGGTCAGGTGAATGTTTTAAGGGGTCTGTTTTGTATTCCTACTAATTTCTGCTTTTTCTTACACTTAGTTCCTATCTGTGAATAACTCAACAGAGCCAGTAAGAGAAGCAGAGTCTACCTGGCTCTGAACTGAGCATGTTTCCAAACACACTGCAGGCTGGGAATTAATATAGCAAGAGATATTGCTGCCTGCCTATCACCCAGCTTTCTGATCAGCCTGATAAAAGAAATTGGCAGATTATGAAAATGATAGAGGCATATAGCATATTCTTAACATGATTATTAAAAACCCAGGGAACAAACATGGTTAAAAGTAAAAAAAAGCCTTTCCACTACACCCTGAGATTAAGAGTTAATAATGGACAATTTAGGGGTTTGTGGCAAAAATAAACCCAAAACCCACACATAATAAAACAACCAACCAAAACTAAAACCCACAGAAACAAAAACCACACAATCAAGAAAAAAATTAATAAAAAATTCAAAAAGGTTCTCCAGTGTGAGACAGCATAAGAAATGAGAAAAGCAGAGCAAGGAGAGCCATCAGCACAGTGAAAGTCCATGGTGCAGGTTTACGATAAGAAAAGATAAGAGAAAGTAGACGACAAAGAATATAAAGGAGAGCACTTGTGGGATTGCATGGAAGAGATAGAAAGTACAATAGTACTTATAAAGAATTTAGTTATTTCATTTCTACTATCTGTTCATATAATCAGCACACATTATTTGTGGTAGCCTATATACGACACCCAATGCAATTATTTTTCCTTGTCAAAGATTTCTGAAATCATGCTCAAAGCACCAATATACATGAAAACTAAGCCTATCTTCCCAAAATTGGGAATTACATTTAAAAAAATAATTTTCAAATACTACAGTCATATGTTATCTAAGCTTGACTTAGTTACATTTTAATAGCCTCATACATTATTGCCAATTTGAACCACAAATCATATACCATTGAGGTGTTAATATAACATAGCCCCTTCTATAACTACACACATGGCATGAATGCTTAAGAACTACAAGAAGTTCTGTGCAGAAACAGAAAGTGATACCTGAACTTCACCCTCTGGATTTACACTAATTAAAACACAAAGCTCATCTAAAGACCATCACCAACTCAGAAAAATCAGACCAGTATGTGTTGTATAATAAAAGGTTCATAGACAAGATGTGATTGTTAGATTTTTAACAAGAACAGAAAGAAACAATCGTTAGCAAGAGCAGCAGATAGACATGTCACTGTGGAAGCATATCAAGAAACATGAGAGGTAGAAATTGTGCTAAACTATCAGGAATAATCAGCTGCATCTATTTGCTGTACTTGTCAGCAAGTATATTAGTCCATATAAATTTCTATGCTAGAGAAGCTGTAGCATCTCTGCTACCTAAACTAGCACATTTAGAGCTAATTCAGTATTTCCACCTCACATTGAACTGCAAAAAAAACCCCACCAAAACAAAACAACCACACACCAAAACAAAACAACTAAAAAAACTCCACTCATCCTTAGTTTTCAGAGGCAAAGACTAAAAAAAAGGATAGGGGATAAGTCAGGAAAATGAAGGACAAAGTGCAGAGAAGAAAAAAAAAGTGAGATGAAGAAAGAATAATTGAAATAAAGATAAATGAACACAGAGAATAAAAAGTTTGTCCTACCATGTCACCCCACGATATCAGAAAGTGGTGGTAAACAGCTTAATGTCCACATGGAGATCAGAAGTGAGTGGTATCCCTCAGGGATCCATACTGGGGCCAATGCCAGTTCAATATCTTCATCAGTGACATTAGCAGTGGGATTGAGGGCACTCTCAGCAAGTTTGCAGACAATACCAACCTGAGTCGTGCAGTTAAAAAGCCTGAGGGATTCTGTGCCAATGAGAGGCACCTGAAGAAGCTGGAGAAGTGAACACATATGAATCTCAAAAGGTTCAACAAGGCCAAGCACAAAGTTCTGCACCTGGGTCAGGGCAATTCTCATTATCAATACAGGCTGGGGGAAGCTGGGATTGAGAGCAGCTGTGCTGAGAAGGACCTGGGGGTACTGGTGGATGAAAAGACGGAGCTGAGCCAGCCCCGGGCGCTGGCGGCACAGCGGCCACTGGCACCCTGGGCTGCCCCCCCAGCGGTGGGGGCGCCGGGGG